>JAIFZK010000009.1:8892500-8995000 GCA_027481765.1 Tenualosa thibaudeaui | reverse complement strand
CATGTGCCAGAGTTTGAATTCATAAATTAGATGGTTTAGTCTGCAAAAGCAGTAGTCATGTTGGCGAAAGTCAACATCAGTTCTCAGGTTTCATAACTGTGGTACTGTGCTCATACTTAAAATGCAAAATTACAGTTTCATATTTAATTTTATTTAAAATGATACCTATTTTGGCTAAAATGCATGTATTTGAATGGAAGCATTGCTAATATGCCAGCTTCTGATTCATCTTGGATCTTCTACAGTCCTGAAGACAACACCATTTAGCTTGACAACATAACTCACACATGCATTGCACATGCACACCGCATTACAACTGTGCATGACAATCAAACACATAACTGTTCAAGGACATTTTGTTTTGTTTTGTTTAGCTCTTAATCCGTTCCAGCAGCGGCCACTCTAACAAATGATTGAGAGGTGCTAGGCCAACCAATCAATGCGATGCAACAGAGCACAATCTGATATACGCCTGAAGGAGAGGATGGAGGTGACCAGCAGCTGTCTCGAATGAGAAGGGAAAAACCATTAGAACCAAATGGGCAAAGTAAGCCACTGTGACTACAGTATTCCCTCCACTAATCCCCTGCAGCCCAAAGAGACGGGAACTGAAATATACACTAGGTCACAGCAGCATTATGTTTGTGTGTCAAGTGGCAGCTGTAGATAACGTCAGTTTTAAGTGAGGCATTGCAGAGTCAGTCCTGAAGTCTTTGGGGATGTTAACTAGATACCTGATGGATGCTGTGAGAGTCGGGCACTCTGGATAATGGCAGCGGCTAAATTAGACCCACCTTTAACTTTATCTTTAAAAATCAACAGTGATTTTGCGACTCATCTAATTAGCCTAGTGCTGTCTCAGACTGGTGTGGTGTTTACTGCCTGGAGCTAAGGGAGAGGGTTGCCTTGCAGAGAAGCAAGAATGGTGGAGATTATGGTGATGGAAGTGTTTTTGTGTACTGTATGTGATTGTGTGAGTGTGTGTGTGTGTGTGTGAGGCGGTGAGGGGGAGAGAGAGAGAGAGAGATAGAGAGGTAAGAGAGCATTTTCAGCAGCTGACAACTGTTGAGCCAGTGCTAATGAATGTTTGTGTGTATGTGTGTGTGTGTGCGTGGTACATGGTGAAAGATTGAAAGAGGAGGCCAACACTGAAGACAAAGTAGTTTCACTTGAATGGACAAGACGTTAAACCATTTCAGCTGCCAAGTAAAATCAAATCAGAAGTCAAAGCCAAGTCAATAACCTTGAGTGTGCTGGACCTTACATTTTTTTCCAGAAATACTTTTTAATCTGAACACACTAGTTCACAACCTTCAAAGTTTCTTGGCAATTCTTCCATTTTCCTTAGAGATGTTTTTCTAACACTTCACACTCTCTATGCAATGCGAGACCAGGAACATCACCTCATTAACATTTTCTCCTGACATCGAAGCTACTATTCACATGCTGTAGGCTGCCTCTTTCTGCCCTGCACCCACCTGGGAATCCGAGAAGGAGATACGCTTGGACTCGATGGTGGGCCTGCGGGCCACTCGAGGGGAAATGTGTCTCCCTCCTCCTTCTCCTCCACCACCGGCAGAGAGGTACGTGCCCCGTTCCTGCAGGGACATCTTCCTGCCCGAGAGCTGGGGCCGCTGAGCGGCGGAGGTCTTCTTCGCCACGGCGCCGTTCCTCACACCGTTGGAGGCATCCGGCGTCCCAGATGGGCCTGTGGCATCGGCCATGGAGAGGGACGCCACCCTGTCGGTCACCTTTGCGGCGTCACTGCTCATCGCCATGGCGATTCAAACAGCAGGGATGCACGAGGCGACAATTGGATGTGACCTCTCACATTAACACCTTGCAAGACCCTGCAAATATAAATAACAACAGATAACACATATGTCAGTATGAGGGATAGCATTGGGTAAAACAGTGTAGGATTAAGTCATAAATAAAAACACATTAAAAGCTCATAAAATTTGTCCTAATTCCATTTCCTTTTAGGATCTTTGTTGACTCTGGAGTCCCTATATTAACGCTGACCAGGAGACGGAGAAGCACAGATGAGCAGAGACTCTGTTTGGGACACGTCTGCACCTCTCTCTCTCTCCTCCTATCTGTGAGGCATGTAAACTCCCAGCCATGCTGGACAGAGATGAAGCCATCCAGACATGACTATCTCGTCACAAGCAGAGAGAGAGAGAGGGAGAGAGGGAGAGAGAGTGAGTTTGTGTGTGAGACAGAGTGAGAGACTGAGTGATCTCCCCTAAAGAAACTCAATTTAGAAACAGCAGAAATAATTAATCTCCATTCCTGAGGCTGTATGTTCCAGTAAACACACACACACAAACATACACACTCACAAATGCACACACACACGCAAGCACACACACACACACACACACACACACAGCTTCATCTGACAAGTCCAGAACCAATTGATTATCTCAGCCCACAGCCAGTTACATCTCCCTGGAACAGCGTGTCTTTAAAAAACAACAAGATGGTGCCATTTTGAAACACGTTCTTGCCCACATCTGCCAATCCTGTGTGTGTGTGTTTGTGTATGAATCCCCATAGGACACCAAACACAAGAAGCAACAACATACAACCTCGCTAATCAGCTAAATGCCCAACGACCTTTACGCTCCTGTGTCGCGATAACAGAGAGTTGCTGTCCCACCAGGTTTATGACAACATGATGTGACCGGTTGCGTCATCTGCTATGTGCCAAACAACAGTCTTTCCAAGAAAGTTCCAGAGAAAGTTCCATCTGGTGGGTCTGTTGCGTTTGTATTGGAGCAGTTTTGTTGTTGGACACAACATTAACAATAACACTGTGTGAGGAGATTGAAGGTTTAGAGCATCTGTACATGTGGTGCGAATTATACTAGTTGCATTAGATTGCTTATTGTTTAAAAAATGACGATGGCTTAGGTGGAATGAATGATTGGCCATCTTTATCACAATCATCTCTCTCTCACACACAAACACCCTGTGATAAAGAAAGGTTGGAATGAACATCCAGCACTAACAGCTGGTTGGGGGAATTATTTTTGCAATAAATTCTCCTCATGAATTCAGTCATCTACAAGTAGTCAAAGGAAAATAAATGTGAGGAAATAATTGTGAAAAGAGGCTGCAGCAAAGCCTTTGGTGATCTGTAGCCTAACAAGTGGAGCATTACAGTCTAAAGTCCTTAACCCCATCTGTTCAAAGTAAACATAAAATATTTTGGACATTTAGAACGCTAAATTAGTTTTTACATTAAAGGTGAGCTTTGTAGCTCTAGAGTCGATTGATGCTATTTGTGCTCAACTGCCATCCAAATTACTTCCTCCCTTCTGTGCTCCCAAAGCTTTGTGCTGATTGGCTGAGACTGTTTGTTTATTTGCCATTTCAAGAAAATCTCATCATTGTCTAAATTCCCAGGATTCCCGGTGTGGTGATAGCCATGTCTGGCAGCGGCCCCGGTGCAGCATGGGAGCAGGGGCTGGGACAGAGGGTCAGAGGGTGCCATACCACTTCTGGATGCCTGTCTGCCAGTCTCCATGAAATTTCATTTCACAGCTACAAGGGGACTCATTTGATGAGAGCCACACACATGCTCTCTGTCTCTCCCCCCCGCCCCCCCACACACACACACACTCACACTCACACTCACACACACACGCACCTAGGCTAATCCCTCTTGTGCACTAATTCGGTATCTCCATCTCTCTGCCTTTCAAACTCACATACACATGCACACACGCACACGCAAACACACACACATACATAATCTCTCCTATGTTCCCCACTGCCCAATTGCTCTGTCTCTCTGTCTTGTACACACAAAGAAAACCAACGTGGACACACAAAATCACACACGCACACACACACACACACACACACACATACAGTACACACAGTTAGGCTAATCCCTCTTGTGTTCCCTGGTACTCAAGTACCTCTATCTCTCTACATTTCAAACTCACATACACATGCACACACCCACACACACACACATAATCTCTCTATGTTCCCCAATGCTGAATTGCTCTGCCTCTCTGTGTTGTACCCACGAACCAACATGAACCAACATGAACACACAAAATCACACACACACACACACACACACACACACACACACACACACACACACAAAGATGTCCAAGCCAAATGAAAAAAGCTTCAACAACGTCTGGAATCATCTGTACAAAAACATCACCCTGGAGGGTTTCCCGTCAGGCTTTATTAAATACAACTATGTTTTCTCTGCAGAAAATAGGGACACAGGTTACGGGTAGCCATAGGCTTGAAAACAGCTGCTACAAACCAAATATGAAAGAAACATTGCATAGTCTCTAGACTCAGTGACACACACACACACCTCATGCACGCGTGCACACACACGCATACACCTCATGCACACATGTACACACACACATACACACACACACTCACAACAGGTAGACGGCAGGGTCACTGAGGACTGCAGGTTCCCCTGACAACCACAGATACAGAGCCTGAGAGTGCAAAGAGAAGACATAAATTTGTCGCCGCTTCAGATGTACATGTTTTGACTCAGTCACCACAGCAGGGCTAGCAATTAAAGTGTGCATCTCTATTTAGACCTTTTCACCTCTCAGCAGCTTTAAATGTTCTGCTGACAATCTAACCGTAGGCAGGGAAGAAAGGCCATTTCGGTCCATTTCAAAACCTAACCCAGTCTAAACAACACCTCTAAGAGAAAGAGCACTGATAGTAATTTACCGGAAACTAATCACTCAATTTTGTGTATCACTCTGTATGCTATTCTAGGCCTCTATTGGCCATCTTATGTTCCTGTTGTCGAGTTGTTTTGCAGCCTGGGTGTTCCATAACAGTGAACGCACCAAAGCAGCCAGCACAGCAGTGACTCACCAATTAATCTTCAGTCACCTTTGGAGATACAGCAAATATGAGGCATACATTAGGAGTCTATCGGCTCATCCTCTGGTATTTACAGTTAGATCATGATATTAAGGAGGCAGGTGTTGGTGTGAATGATGTGATATTCCACCAGTGTAAAAAATCATCTACTCATATGGGCCATATATGTGCATGTTGAACATGGTGAGATTACACAGTGCCGCACCGTTTAGATAGGATTAAAAGAAGCCTTTTCTCTGCCAAAACAAATTCTGAGCACCAAACACCCTCATTCACGCTTGTCTAGAGAAAAGCCCTGAGCTGAGAACATAATAGCTATTGGTTGGATGGCCAGTGTGAAGACATCCCCCATGTTTGCCTTCATCTGATGAGCGAACCTGTGTGTGTGTGTGTATGTGTAGTGGTGATGGTAGGAGGGGGGGGAAGTGGGTAGTCATGAAAAGCCATTTTGTCCTTAAGATGCCTGTGGAGTTCCACTTAGCAGTGGGTGTCTAACACCCCCCCCCCCCCCCCCAAACACACACACACACACACACACTCTGTCTCTCTCTGACTAAAAGCAGGGGCCTTGATCCAAATGCGCAGCACACAGTACACCCACAACATGCACCCACTCGCAGACGCATCGTCGAACAAAGCGCCGCAGTGAGGAAAGCCAGCTCCTCCGCATAGAGAGGGACTGAAACAAGCTTGTGACCTTGCAAGCTTATGTGTGTACGTGTGCGTGTGTGTGTATGTTTGTGTGTGTGTGTGTTGGGGGGGGAGTAGAAAGAGAGAGACAGCAAGAAAGAGAAAGAAAACTGATGTGACTCGAGAGCACGGAGAACAGGAAACTCAGCGTTCCGTGCCCATATGTCGCCCACCAGTTATTCTCTCCTGTCTGTCAGAGACCAAACTCCACCAACGCTGCACGCTGACAGACTCCATGATGCATATGTGGTGATGGGTAACCATGACCAGTTCATTTCAAACCCTCTCTCTAACACAGGGCAAACCCCTCCCTAACACAGTTGCAAAAGGTTTCCAAATGGCTTCCCAACTCCATAGGCAACCACCCAGCCTGTGACTGACCAGTGACAGTATCAAATGACACAATCACAGGAAAAGCCTAATGAGGGACCAGGCTACGGATCTCCTTATAAATGAATATGACAACTCCAAAATGAGGGTCACTGATGACATTTGACAAAGAGGAGAGTTGTCCATCAGAGAGGACCAGGAGGAAATGATATCTGTCAAAGAGACCAGCGATAACTGACATCTGGCAATGAGCCCTATGCATGGAGCAGGGTACGGCAGAATGACCCATGTTAAATTAGGCCACAGGCCCACCCGTCATTCTGGACAGGCAACTCACACACCGATGAAGGATCGGCTATTAGAAGGGATGCGAGGACGATCCACGCTTTGTGAAAATGCAGCAGAATGACAGCACTGACTGCAATATCAAGCCTTTGGAACATTTTCCTTAAACACCCACAATAGCATTAAGAGTAGAGGCAGAGATAGTGGGATTATTCCAGAGAACAAGCCCAAGAACAAAGCATGACTTCAAGTGTCTGTGTGTGGACATAAAAAATGAACTATTAATATAATCCAGCTGCAGTAATGTAGTTCAGCTCTGCTAAAAGCAACTCAGCACATTTCAGTGTGAGGAACAAAACTGTGAGGTGCTGCATGCATGGGCTTTCATAAGCCACAATAAATCTCCCACATTCTCTGTGAGCTTGTGTAACCAAGGTACAGAAACAGCACTCCAGTGTGGTTTACTGGTCTCTCCAAGGCCTTAGACTCTGCGCCTCCCAAAGACAGATGGCCCAAACTTAAAGGGCTTAGTGCATAGGTCCCAAACTTAAAGGGCTTAGTGCATAGGTCCCAAACTTAGTGCTTAGGACACAAGGTGGTAGCAATACGGTAGTATACACTTGAGCAAATACAGAACCACAGTCATCTCCTCAAGCCGGTAAAGCATTTTTTAAATGTAGTGTCACAGCTATTCTAACAGAGTTTCCAGTTTAACATTCCACATGGCTGTTTGACATGACATAAATGTAGAGGAAGAAGTTTGGGAACTAAATAGAAAGTTTAGGCATTGTTTTGTGTTTTTTTTTTTGTTTAGTTTTTTTCAGTTGAAACAGTCGATATGAAAACGTACAGTATGTATGCACTGCAAGTGAGTGAAAATAAATGAGAGGGATTAAGAAGAGAAGCGGTGAAGACGATGAGACAGGAGCTTACATCTCAGCAGGCAAAACAAGGCCTACACACTGCTGGGCTCGACCATGGCAAACCTCCTCCTCACTTTACATCAGAGACAAAGCCCCAACAAATGCAGGCAAGTGCAATGGGGACTTACAGCAATGGGTGGAGGCAATGTCAAGCAATTAAAACATGTCCTTTAACTAGGAGAAGTCTTGGCAGCAAGCAAAGAGAACTCAGAGTTTCCATCCAGCATGCCTGTCTGCCTCACACACAATCCCAGAACAAAGCCATTGGAAGTGAGGCTCTAGAGAGCTTTTCTACTTTACAAAAGCGACCAAACTGTGACAGCCAGCCACACTCAGCCAGCCCATAAACCCTACTTTCTCCAGTACACAGTGCCCAGGCTTCACTTCATCCCAGTCCAAGCTGTAAATTTATTTAGAAAGGGCATGTCTGTTTGTGACATCTGCAGCCATCTCTGAAATGTCTGTTTTTGTGTCACTCTGGCAGCCGGTCCATTTGCACTGTACAAATCTCCTGCAGGCTTTGAAGAATCCCTCACAGCAGTTCAGCCGAGGCTGGAGAGCAAGTTGGGGGAAGGGGGTTGTTGGTGGTCTGTGTCTGTGAGGACACTGTCCCACGGTGCAACACTTGGGGTTGGGATGGTTCCGGGAGCGACAGATAGCAAGGGAGGACACCGAAGAATGCACTACAGTGCCAAAGTGTGAAAACCACACGTGAGAGAGAGACACAAAGAGACAGAGAAAGAGACAGAGAGAGACAGAAAGAGAGAGAGAGAGAGACAGAGAGACAGAAAGCGAGAGAGAGTCTGTGGACTCCCCTGACAAAGAAATAGAGAAGAGTAGCGAGTTGTGAAGTGTTGGGGTGGTGTGGAGGGGGGTGTAAAGTACTTTAATATCATGTCAAGCAAATAAAAATGTTTTAGAGTAATGAAAAACAAAGGAGACAAGAGGAGCATTAAACAGATGGAATGAAGGCAGATGAACAAGAGGAGAGAGGCAGCAATCTGGATGAATATGAAGTGAGAGAAGAAGATAGGGAGCATGACAATCAAGAAAAGACTGATATACACATCTGATGAAGGCATGGGCTTGCACACACACACACAAATATATACACACACACAGACACAGACACACATACAGACATGGACACACTTCTGTAATCTACCCCACAGACTCCTGACACCTGACTTGTCAGTAGATCTGTTACAGAGTCACCAGGTCAGTACCATGGCAATTAAACACTTAAGTTGGATTTGTTTCACTACTACTACTCTTCTCTCTCGCTCACACACACACACATATTCATTTACTTAGACAAATTCATTGTGTCTGTGTGTGTGTTAGTGTGTGTGTGTGTGTGTGTGTGTGTGAGTACATCATAGCTGTTTGGGATCAGTGAAGACCTACAGGCTTTGCCAGGGCATAATCTGTTCCCTGAGTGTCACTCTCTGTTTCATCCACGTGTGACCTCACTCGTGCCATGCCTCTGGACATCACCACTGGGAAAAAAAAGAAAGAAAGAAACTCCTCTGTGTCCAATACCAACGCCAGATAACACTAATCATGGTGAGCACCACCACTGGAGTGTGTGTGTGTGTGTGTGGGTTTGGGGGGGGGGCGAGAGGAGTTCCCTGTTCCCACATAGTCTCTGGACTACACAACCAAGAGAAAAACAACCACCCCCCGCCCCCCTCCTCCAGCAGAGCCCCTGCTGACAAGCCAACAAGAACGGTGGAAAAGTTCAACACAGCTGTGAGTTGAGACCATATTCCGCTTGCTTGACACACCTCCCTTATTTTCTCTAAAGTACAGAGCCAGCATTGGACTACAGTGTTAGCCAGGGAGGGGGCCAGTGATTAAAAAAGATGGAGCCACCCAAATGAGGTGTTTCTCTTGCCCTTCTCTTGCCCTGCACATTAACCTTATTATTGCATCACTAATGAAGAATTAGGTTGTGGTGTGCGATGTACCACTCAGGTGCTAATCCAGGGATCACTTTAATGCAATCAAATGGATTAGCTCTGTACTGTCCAAGACATTGTAAAGGGGCCAATCTCAACAGCAAAACCTCGGAAACAACGGAGGCCATTAGAGCAAGGCAGGATACACACACAATGCAAGGTGAAGCCTGTGATGTTAGCTTCCACGGTAACATGGAGTGAGCAATCAAAGGGTCTGTGAATTCAGCCAAATCTGTGGATGGAAATAGAAAAACGCACCCAAACACTGACTCACACACACACACACACACACACACACGCATGCACAAACACAATCCCAGGCAAATCCTGGGCTAACCCCTTCCTTGACTAACTGACCCCCTAAAGCAGTCAATGAGGGATTAAAAGAAATGAGGGAAGAGAGAGAGGGAGGGAAGGAGTACCTTCTCTTCCTCAGGGGGAGAGAGATGTGTTCTCTCTCTCTCTCTCTCTGCACGCTATGCTTGCACTGGGGCTGGGAAGGCTTAAGCCAGCCCTGGGGAAAGCCCTGGTTCCATATCAGCTGGCAGACACACCTCACCTCATCCTCCTTCCAAATTTGGTCCCTGTGGATAGGAACCACCTGTAAGAGAGCACCAACATTTGAGTGACCACATTAAAGGCCTCTGAGTCAGAGGGAAGAGGATCAGATCAGTGAAATCAATGGCCCGGAACCTTCTATCCATCCATCCATGTCTCAGTGTCATCCCCTCCCCAGACTGCACTCTGTTTGAGCATGTTTGTGAGTCATGGTGTGTGTTTTTCCATGGGCATGTATGTTCCTATATTTCATCAAATTGCAGGGCAATTGTCTGCACTGCTGTGCAACATCAATGTTTCTCAGACACCACTACTTTGACAAGTGTGTAACTGACAGACCAATAACCAAACACTGGTGTTCCAAAGCGGAGAGGCATCGAAGATGAAACACTCATATGTACTAGAGGCTTCATAGCAACATGTTATCTGGGGGCCAATGGACAAACAACAGGTGATATGGAATCATTCTGACATTGACATCTCTTCTCCCCAGTCTCTCCAGGTACACACACTAAAGCCTGTCAGTTTCCATTAAAGGAGAAGGGGAAGGTGTGTTTGTGTGTTTGTAGCAGGTTAAAAAAATAGCCACCACAAAGCCAATAAAGCTGTCTCAAATTTCCTTCATACAGGGGCCAGGAGGTTCTCGTCCGTGCCAATCTGGCAGAGAGAGAGAGAGGCCCACGCCAGGCTTGGCTGTCCTAATGAGCTGCCTGATGCCGCCAGTGAGGTAGAGGACCCACAGAGGATAAAGGCGTCTGACTCACTGCCCGCTCAGGAAAGAAAGGGGAGTGAAGAGGATCCATAAGATCAGTGGGGTCTGGACTTTGCAATCTCTCTCTCTTTCTCTTTCTTTCTCTCCCTTCCTCTCTCTCCTCCGCTCACAGTTTCTCCCTCTGCTCTGGAAAAGGTCTTGAGCAGTTCGTCAATGACAGGTCTTAACAGAGACAACAGGCCTAATTGTATCTCATTTCCACTGTATGGTGCAGCTGAGATGGTATTGACCACATGTCAGCGCACCTACATAAAGAAGAGACACTGCACAGTGGAACAGATCTTTGAATAATACATGATCAGCGCCTGCAAACGGCTAAGAAAAAATGCACTGTATGCAATGGCGTATGTTACGGATACATAAAAACAAAATAAACTAATTTTACATTAGGTTAGATGTTTGTCAAGAGCACAAATGTATTCAATTAAAAGAAAGACTTAAGTGAGTCCAGTGAGAGAGGCAATGATTTTATTTTGTGTGTGTGTGTGTGCGCGCACGCATTTGTGTGTGTGTGTTTAATGCATGTGCACCACAAACAATTCACTGGCAGCGCAACAGCATCAGCTGCTGACGGGGGAATCCAATTATGTGGGAAAGGTGGCATGTAAGGAGCGAGAGTGGGAAATCAAATCAGCTTGAAGCCAACCAGCTTAGCAGCCAGCCAGCCCCTGCAGCGCAACACAGCCAGCACACACCCAAAATGCACAGTGTGTGTGCGTTTGTGTGTGTGGTGTTTTTGCCACACTCTCAAGTTGCATTCTGAAGTGTGGTGTAGTGTGGTTAGGTGTTGACAATTTCACGTAGAGCGTTGTGCTGCATTGTGTTATGTTGTGTCACTTTACGTTGTGTTGTTGTCTTACACTTGTAGACTTCCAATGGCAAACGAGACTCAGTAGTCAGTATGAGGAGTGGGGCACTAACATTTACTGTGTAAGTCTACCTGCTTCTCCCACCACTGCCAACACTGCTTCTGCTGTAGCCTCCACAAGAATTAGTCTCTTTTGACAGTCCAGCGAGCTCAAGGAGGATATCTGCTGCAGGGATAGCCCACGTCGATGCTTTGTTCTCGCAGTAGGTGTATGAGAGTTGGGCCATGGCTTTTTGTTGTGTAAGAGTTCAACAGAGTGGGTTTGAGACTAAGAAGGAGATGGTAATCTAGCGCCGTGCACTCTGACGCCGTTTCATCTTGACATGCTGTGATAATCTATTTAGGCTGCTGCCTTATCTCTGACTTTCTGTGATCTCAAACTGTTATCTAGGTCATTTCAAAGTCACATTCCTGGAGTTCTTGTGAGTTCTTGTGAAAAATCTAAGCAAACTGAGTCTAATTAGTTTGTTTCTTCCAGCTTGAGAAAAAAACAGCAATTAAAATGAAAATTAGAAAATTTGTTTCATCCGTTTGGTGCAAATAGTGCCTGTTTTTAAAGATATCAACTCAGTCACAGTTTTTACAGTATACTGTGCATTGTACTGTTCTGTCATTATACAAAACAATCCCCCCTTTCACATCTGTAGTGCTGCAGTCCCCAGATATATATCATATATGTGAAGATGGCAGAGATCTTTTGATCCCATTAGGATTCAACGTGACATCCATTAAAGGTCCATTTTCTAAAAGATCTGAGAATTGGACATGTCATGACTTCCCAATAGTAGTGTGTGCGTGTGTGTGTGTGTCCTTTCTCTGGGTGGAGAATGCAGCTGAGGGACAGACACTACTTCAGAGCCCTCAGAGCACTCTGGCTTTAATGCTTACAGTTAATGGAAAATCAAAATAGGCAGACACAATCCCAGGGCTCGATGGCAAACTGTTTTCAAATTGTTGTCTGAGACAGAGAGATAACAACAGATCCGGTCACGGCTTGAGTGTTTCCAGTGGGAGGCATTTTTTAAATGATTGCATTGGTCACTTCCTCTCAAAACCACATCTATTGCAGTTCAACAAACTTAATGACCACAATTGTGCAACAAATGTCAAAAAACAGATGAGGAAACTAAAATTGTTTTGGGTACCGCTGTGACATTACAAAATGTCTCGTAAAAGACCTTATGTGTAAGAGATTCGTTCTTGTCTTTTTTAAGGCACACAGAGGAAATTGGGTTCAGTGACTCCATTTTCAGAAGAGAACCTCCTTTTGAAGCCTTTGATACTCATTCTTCACAAGCTCAACAGCCTGGTACAAGACGGAAAATCACAGAAAACTCTTTCTCACAACAGGGACACAGAAAATATCCCTCCTTGGGTATCGGCATGATGAAAAAGGCCAAATCTGTTTGACCCCTATGCAGTGTCACTCATCTAATTTAGATAATGAGCTACTCTGTCAATCAAGCATTAGGGAGGCTATGGGTGCTAAGTTATAGCATAAAACAGTTAACTTCTGTGTTGAGACAATTTTGAGTGACAGGTGACAAAAATGGCCTCTCTCTTGGTCGGCCAATAACAACAATGACCTTAACACTCTTTTCTCCCTGCGCTTATGTGTCAGCATGAAGATACACATCACTGATTTATGTGATTCTTAAACACCCCCTCCATCAGCTTAAAGAGATACACTGTGCTCCACTCTTTTGTGCAGGAAAAGGTCAAAGCACAGGGGAGACTGTGCCGATCCACAAGAGTTATTAAGACTCGCATGGGCAAACATTTTGAGCCTGAAACCAACAGTCATGTCACCCTGGTTTGTGCTTTTCCTCTTATCTCTCCCCAGCAACTATATGACAACAGGCAAGGCTTCATGGGAATGATTTCTCTCCCCCCAAATGATGCGTGTCTGATGGCCTAATTAAATAAATTACCGCAGAGGTCTGATTGAGGGTGCTTTCTGCCATGTTTCCTCAATGATGTGTGGAGCTGTCAAGGGGGGTGGTCATTAGAATCTGTCAAGATCTAGAACACTTGGCCAGACCATACCATTAAAGTAGTGGGTGGAGTAGAGGACTTGGTTGACCTGAGCAATCCTGCTGTGCAGGGGTGGGATCTCAGTAGAACTGAGAATCAAATGCTTCAATTCCACAGGCATTGGATGCCTATGATATTTTCAATTCCTCTTTTCAATGCCATGTTTTTCTGACCATAATCAATGGCTCAATTTGAAAGCTGAATTTAAAAGGACAACACAGCTCTCTACATGGTTTAACTTATTCTATTAAGCCGTGACCCTGACTAACCCTAGGCTACTGTAGCAGTATAGCCTATATTATAGGCCAGCATGTTTTTTTGACATTCTACACTGTATTCAGACAGATAACAAATGTATTGATACTGGAAGCCACTGAACCAAAACGGACATGTCATGACTTCCCAATAGTGTGTTTGTGTGTGTGTGTGTGTGTGTGTGTGTTAGTGAAATTATAATAGAATTCATTTTTTTAAAAATCAAACAGAGAAGCAGAATTGACAATGGCATCCATACTGATAAAATCCTACCAATTCCCTTCCTTACTGCTGGGTCAGGAAGACACCATGATTTTTGTTATAGCATATGTGGCATTAGTGTACCTTTGGTAGACCAGACCATCTTCAATTAACAGCCACAGCTGTGGCCTCCAATAAGGGGCTTGACTCTTGGCTCTTGCCTCGACTTGCTCGTGGTGAGATAATGTCTCTAAGGTGTACATCTGAAAACCTGCTGAATGATTCTGACCTCTTCATGCTAAGGGATTTATTTGTGAATGGATGGATGAAAAAAAAAACTTGTACCCACTCCCTGTGGCCAAACAAAAAGGTTTGTAAGTCTCTTGACACAAAACAACACCATCTGTGTCCCAGAATCCTCTGCTCCTTCAACAGACTGCGGGCACATCTGTGGATCCGTCCGTTTGTGCTACATTTGGGTAACATGTCATCGAGAGGGAGCTTTTTCAAGAGATTAAATGTTTACCCAAAGTTTCTCCAAGTCCAATTGTTTTGCAGCAGCCATCTGGTCTCAGGCAAATTAAACTACTGATGGAGGATTTTAAAAGATTTAGTATTTACTTATTTATTTATTTTTACAGCAACGGTCAGCCAGGATATCATCGGAAGATGAAAACAACCCTGGGCTGTTATATCAATGCCTTATTCTCTGCCTCAGTGATATAGACAAAAATGGGAGTAATGATCCAAAAACAAAACTATACTTAGTTAATTCGTCTTCGGGACAGCTGATCTCATTACATGGCCTACGGGAGCAGAACGGTCTGTGCTTGGACATTGGTCATCCTCTACCCAAGTAAACTAAATTTTACTTAACCACTTATAATGTTTACAATCTGAAGACTTTTCATTTTGCTGCTTCAGACTGGATGAAGTAAACAGACATGTTTGTGACAGAGACACACATACACACAAATCCTGAATTCTTTACATCTGTGAGCACACAACTTTATCAGTGAGAAGTATCTTGTGCACTGCTATTACCACCATTTATACTAACATTAACACAGCTGAAGGTCTGATGACTTCTCCAAAGGAGTCCTCCCACGATCAAATCATCAGATTTCACAGACTGCCTTTAACAATCCACAGCTGCCTGTTGGCTGAAAGAAGAAAATGCTGAAACACTACATACTACATTATTATTATTATTATTATATATTATATATAATATAATATATCATTATTGTTATTATTATTATTATTATTATTATAAATGAAATGCATTTGTAATAATAATAATAATAAATTATTATGGATGCTGGCATACACACTAATAACATACTGTCATATGGTTTTACTGGTGATACCATGCAGACAGCTACTGGCTTCTTGGGCTATGCTGCATATAGCGTGGGAGCTTTGAACAAGCATGAACAAGCAACACCATAGACGACTTGTGGTTCTCACAATGGCCATAACTTTTAATGGTGAAAATTAAAGCACTGAGGTCTTGAGAATGAATGCAACTTCCTCAAAACAAATTGGCCTGACTTGCACAGTTCTACTGGATCTATCGTAACAGCCTAATGCTCCAACTGAGAATCATCACCCACGGTCATGTCCATAATGAGCATGGACTGAGCATTATGAAGCCCATAGATTACTTGATTTGGCTGTCAAAATCAATGTGTTGCATCACAGGCAGTGCTCTGATGTAACTAATATAAACAGCACCTGCAGTATAGTTTAGTCCATAAAACACCAAATGGAGCCTCTGAAGTCTATCGTAGATAAGCACAGCCTGTTTCTCAGTCTACTGTTTTTTTTATTCTGGAGGCCATTCTCACTAGCCAGTATCCATCACTTTTAAGGACTGAGAGCAATAAGCCTCTGACTGTGTGTAACTTGCAGAGAGAAGAGATGGTGACAAAAACAACATTCAAGTGTCGGAGACGCGACAGACTGGCATAAGTCAGCAGTGCCCGATTGCCAGCTGACGGACGCGTGCTTGCATGCAAAAGAGAGACAGAATGAGACAGAGAGTGAGAGAAGCTTCTGTTCTGGGTACTGAGTGGCGCATGGTGAGCATTATTTATGGGAACAGAGCCTCTCCTGGGCAGAGAGTGCCAGCGGTCAGGGCGTGAGTCAGCAAGAGGCCTGCACTGAGAGGTGAGAACAGAACTTCAGCTCCAACTGAGGCAGCAAGAGGCACTAATGGCGATGGCAATAATGACAGGCTCCTCCAGTCGCTTCAGCTTAGAAGTGAATGGAGCGACTGAAGGTGAACGTCTCCATGAACGAGCTAAGCTGCAGCTTAGAAGTTACCTCAGCACAGATCATTGCGCACCCATCCACCCACCCAACCACCAGCAGGGGAACCACAAGGCATCTTCTGCTATAACAGATGTGGAGACCTGTTCTTACTTGCCGGAAGAGGGTGTAAATACTACCTGAATTCCAATGTCCATTCAAAGCTTTTAACTGCCAAAGACTTAATGGGCATGAACTGTCTCACTCGAACAACAGGCTATGGTTGGAAATACTCCACACTTTTCACACAGGCTGGGAGGCTGGGATTATGCCACTATTTGAATATGTGTGTTTGTGTGTGTGTGTCTGTGTGTGTTTGAGAGAGAGAGATAGAAACGGACTACAACCACCATCCTTACAAAACAAATAAAATAAACATTAGCAGGCCTACTACTTGGCTACTTATAAGTAGGCGAATTAGCAAGTGTATTGTGTTTTCCCCATAAAGGTGTTGTTCACAATGAATATCTTAATGCTATACAGCTAAACACATCCAACCCACAGGTAGGCAAACTGGTTCTGTTACTCAGTGCACTTACTGGAGGGCCACTGAGTCTGAGCAGTAACACAACAACATGAAAAACAACATAAACCTACTTCGCCCTTCATTGAAACCCTGCAGGGTCACCTTGTGACATTTGTCTTTCATATAGGAATGGCAATTATTCAAAGCATAGGAAGTATTCAGGGATACATGTGTGTGTGTGTGTGTGTTTATGGGGGTGCACAAACTATTGCTCACGGTGCTCTAGGTCAGTGATTCACACTGCAGGGGGTGCATGGAAATATTTAATAATAATTTATTTCCAAGATGATAAATAAAATATTTCATATTAAGCCCGTCAATAAAATGGTATGTGTGCACTACTGCTAGTTTCCCCAGGGAGACAATAACCTGTGGCACTCAGCGCCAAATGATTTTCATTTAATAATCAGTTGTGTTCTGTTCTACTTTTGGAGAATCATCAACACATATGAGTGAGGGGGTACTCATGGGATGACAAAAAGGCATACCATGGGGTACACAAGACAAAAAAGGTTGGGAAACACTGCTCTAGGTTACTACTGGCGTCACACTGCTGGGAGCACAGGCAATGAGGAGAGCAAACTGAAGACCGGCTGGAGCACATCCAGATCAGCATCACAGTGATTCAAAACACAATGGCAGTTCATCTCTCGTTCGCCCAATAATGACAAGTGCTCGTTTGTTTGCACTGATATTAATGAGACATCACAAGAGGGAACACCGATGAACTGATAAGACACTCTCATTCATTCATTCTCTCTCTCTGCCTCACACACACAAATACACACACACACAGAGATCACACATGTCTTCCAAGCATCAGTGCTGCTGATGGTTATCAGCTTCTCATAACCATGGACTACGTCATTTTTATCACTGCTCACTTGATGGCTTTGTAATACGCATGTAAAACACTATTGTCAGCCCCTCACCCCCCTCCATCTATTTACCCATCATCTATGTATAGCTCTGATTCTCTACTCTGATGTCTGTTTTTGGTGTCACTTTCTCCTCCATCTGTCTTGATCGGTCCCTCCCACTACACACACACACACACACACACACACACACCATCTCTGACAGATTATACTGCCCCCTTCCCCCTCACACACACACTAACAATGTCTAACAGAAACCACCCACCCCACCCCACACACACACATACTCTTCCATTAATCTATCTTCCACAGGAGAATCTTCTCCCTTCACAAGTGAGTGATGCTTGACACCACGCCCTGCACCGCGAGAACCAACACCCACACAGCCCACACCCATTTCGCCACGTCAGCATCAGGACCAGGCAGTGGAGGGTTGCCAGAAGAAGGAGGCCAGCCGGTTGGATGAACACGAGAGCCACTGGACCGGTGGTGCAGCTCCGGTGCCGACGTTGTAGAGACAGAGGCCAGATGATCAAATTCACTACTGCATAGTTACATGAATCAACTACAGGATACGATTCCACTGACAGGAAGGCTGATGGCTTGTTTTTGTATAGTAGGAACTACTGACTGTAGTAGTAGAACCATCTAGGACACCCGTGTAGCAAGGCAACGTCACGCATTGTAGGTGTAGGCTTACAGATACAGAGACAAAAAAAGAGTGGCTGATCAATATGTCCTAGATAGGCACAAGATAATCATATTGACATGCAACCAAATGGACTCGCTGAAATCTATGACTGCCCAGTCTACCACTATAAGTAATGTGATTTAATGTGAGTGTGATTCCAGGCTACTGGAGAGACATTGACAGTATTATAGAAATATCCTTTGGTAGGTATTTACAACATGAAGAACTGACCTCTCTCAATAGCCTAAAACCAAGATGTTGCGTCTAACAATACTGAGTGAATAAGACTGTTTCCGTGCCTGGTTACAAGCAGCGACCATCTGGAACCTGGGCTATGCAGTTGTGCACAGTGCAATATTTTGTGACTGTGTTCCCACAATAGTTTGTCTGACAGATTGGGCAGTCGATTGCCTGTCTTTTCAAATACACATTTGGCACCTTGCCAGATAGCCTACTACTGTATACAGATCAAATGAGGGAACAGTAACAGAGCACACATGGCAACTGTGACAAAATAGGATACAGTTCATGTCATACTATAATACAATTTAATGAACAGATCACACCACAGCCGAGACCTTGGCTCTACAACCAGTATATTAGTTTGGTTATGTATTGTGGGAGCGCAGGCTAGTAGCATTTTCTTACTGCTTTCACTGTAACAGACCTGCTACCATGGGCGCAACACAGTAAGCAACGACGTGCTATACCTGCTGTATATTGTAGGCAATTCAGCCGCCCGTATCCCTTTGTTGCGGCTTCACATCAGCATCGACTACATCTGGCACCCGACCACATTAACTTGACAAGTGGTTAGTGAGAGAAAATATTATATTTAGAAGGAAAAGTTTCACTTACCGTGTCAGACCGTCCTGGATCACTGTTTAGAGAGGTGGCACTGTTGACAGTTTGCTCTGTCCGTAAACGCTGTCTACTACTGTCTTCGCTGTCTGTAGCTAGTGTTTTTAAGCAGCATATGTCCTACGAGAGACTTGAATCTCAAAGTAATACACCTAAATGTCCATAATACAGTAACGTTACAAATGTAACCTTCTCTGGCATCTCACACACATGCCAAGCCTCAAACATTCCAATTGAATTCTGACATTTGTCCCATCTTTCTTGTGCTCCCTTCCGCACTGTGTGGACAGAAGCTTGCTAAATGCCGACCGATAGGAGTGACTTCTAGCTGCTGGAGCTTAATTCACCCGCTTTCACTTTCGAGGTTGTTAGCTACTTGTGGCTCGGAATGTTGATAAGGAGCAAAGCGATCATTTTGAAAAAAAGCCTATAAGTGTGATGAAATACGCTGCTGTCATAGTCGTATTATACTGCACAGACAACTTTCATAAATCGTCAAACATTTCCCCAGTGGATCTTCGCTGGGTCCTAAAACCCGCATAATAATGACCGACGTAGTAGAGATCCGTGGCAGCCAAGGGGCTGAATCCTTGCTGTGTCCTATGCTATGATATCAGGTACTCAACCTTTGCTCGAGAAAGAGTTAAACTTAGGTCACAATTAAGGCTAAATCTCAGATGATGACCAGACACAACTGACACATGCTAGAGATAAGTCGTTATATTTTTATCTCAGTTTGAATTTTCTGCGACTGACACGAGTGAGAGTAGGCCTACACAACCCAGATTATTAAGATATTTGATATTTGATTCCTTTTTTTGTGTAGGTCTAAAGAATAAAGAATGTGCTTATGGTCATTCAATACATGAAATACATTCAATAAAGTTAAGTTGTTATAATCTATAGCCTTACTCCACAAACCCTTTTGTTTATTACCCCCAAGAAGAAGAGGAGTAAGTCTGTTTGTGTGAGTGTTTGATTTAGTTTTAGATTTAGTCAGCTGAACACACATCATAAAGCATTAAGTCCTGCAAAGAGGCTTTGGAAGGTTGAGGCAGAGGCTGAGTTGATTAACAGCACATTGGGCTCTTGCACCCTTTAACCTTGTTAAAGTTTAGATGAGTGGGCTTTAATGACAGAGTAGACACTATTTAGGCCATAAGGCTTCCTCATACCAATCCCCTTGTCTTCCCAAGGACTCCAGAGAGAATACTGATGGTTGGCTCATGAACAGGTTCCAGGTAACCTAATGAAGAATGCTGGTACGCCTAAATATTATAGAGCCAACCTGAAGTCCAGTTCTAAATACTTTGAGTTGCATTTATCTTGTGTATTTCAGAGAAACATTTTGCAACGAGGAACATGTATAAAGGAGGAAAAATTGCTGTGTGGGAACATGGAATCCTTAGCTATGGAAAGTATTGCATACATCAGGTGTTGTGCATGTGGGAATGGCAGTGGGGGAAAAGGACAGACAGAAACTGAGTTGGCCTGTGAAAGTAGTGTCATCTCTAAACAGCATACGGTCCTCCTCCACATGTAGGCTTTGCCTTATGTGCGCTTCTTGACCATAATAGGCCACATGGAGTACACCAGGGAGGTACTCTCAGATGGCCTTGTGGCCATGGATATTTTTGTAGAGGTTGCCTCTTCTATATATAACTGATAATTAAAAATTGAAGACCTTGAGCATATACATAAACATTGGGCACTAATTTTATAAACTTTATTTATCTGAATGTTCATATTTGGTTTAATTAACAATTAAGTAAATAAATAAAACCTCCTCACATGAATTAATAAATTGTTCAGCTTGATTGTACTTTTCACTCAGGATAACATTCTACTCAAGTACAGACTTTGGCTGCAAGGTCCACTTTAGAAGTCAATGACTCCTAGTCACAGTCCTTTAAATATAAATCCAAAGGATGTGGAAAAATTCATCAAAAATTATAGAACATCGCCATCTGCTGGATGCCAGAGCCACAGACATCAGTTAAAGTGATGCAAAGCACCTCACTGTAATCGGTCAACTCATAAATGAGACAGAGAGAAATGGCACATCCACATAAATAACAAGATAAATAATCTTTATTTCATGTCTTTCATATATATAAAATTATGTGTCCACAATTAATATTAACAAGGCAAACAGAGAATCTGTAATTTCTCAGTTGTGAGTTTGAGGCTCCAGACACTGCCTGAGACAACCCGCTTATGCTCTAAAAGACAGAAACCAGGGAACAGCCAAGGAACTCCTGCATATCAACATATTGATCACTCCCTGGTGCAATAGTCAGGTTGTTAACTGCAGTAGAGGCCACAGTAAGTATATACAGCTAGGCTAGGCAATCCTCAGAATTAGTTATCTCAGACAAGCATCACATGGTTCCTAGAGCCCAAAACCACACCAAGCCCTTCAATATACACACATTTTAAAAAACAAAAAACAAAACAAAAAAAACAACTTCATAACCCAGTTTGCACAACTGGTTAGCACTCTGTGTAAACCAGACAAAATGTGTTTGGAAAATTAATTCTCAAACCAATTGACTCGTTACTGAAATATCATAACTGATTGTATTATTATTTTTTGTGATCCTTATGTTCATTTAACACATTTTCATTTCTGACGTAGCAATAAAAGACACTATCCCCCAGCAACCATAAAAAAACAGAAACAATGAACAATCTATTCAACAAAAAAAAAACTTAGATGTTTGTCATGTGCTTGAAGAAAATAAAACAGTTTTTACTCCTTTCTTTTGCTGTTGGTAAATATGTCTCATTTAAGCAAGTTCTCTTTTTAAAAAAATTAAATATATACTGTATAGGTTATTAATTACAGTAACAAGTTTCCATGCAATCTTATTTTTCTGTACAGAGTTCAAGAATTCAGTAGTTCAATAATTAACAAGGCTGTAATATCCCACACTTCGGACTACTCCTAACACCAGTATGCTAGACTGCCATGACACAGGAAGTAACCTTTAGTTCACCATGCTCAATGTTTCAACAGTAACCAAATATGGGTGGTAGATGTACATACATTTTAACATGTTTAATTAATATCTCAGTATATTTTTATAGTTAACTAAGTCCCTGTGAGATTTATAGAAGTGATGGCTATTGCCTTCTTTAAAACACTAGTATCAGCTAAGCACCCGATATGCATTTACATGTGCGCTGGTAAAGGATGCATTGTGAACAAGAAAAACATCTCTACTACTAATAGACAAACACTAATGTACTGTCAAAGCTGGTTAGCTCAAAATCAAGAAATAAAAAGACACCATAAGCCATCTGGCCTGTGCGTGGAGAGCATACATACACCCACCACCCCGAATCCACATTCAACCCCCCCCCCACACACACACACAAACGTGTCAGACATTCACACAGTGACTGGTTGTTTCAGAAGTCTGACTAAACTGGGATTTAATAGTGGCCCTGCGACCAAAGCAATATGGCGGCCACAGAGTCCACTCCAATGGCTTCAACAGAGCCTGCTGACATTATGGCCTATATAGCATGGTGACCTTGTGGCATTTCCGTGTTGGCGTGTTGGTGCTTCTCTAACATACTGGACCAGACCTCAAAGTGCAAGGGCACATATTTATATACCCATATCCTAACAGCAAAACAAACAACCGAAACCACCTGGGTTTTTTTCAGTCAAATACATTATTAACATCATTATTATTACTTATTAAAAACAAATACCCACGTTCATCTGTATCACAAAGCACTGATGGTGGCAAGCCCCTCCATAACCCGGAGGCAAGGAAAAAGCAAGATGACTTAACATTACATTATATCCCGCTGCTGAGAGCCCCAAAATGACATTCACCAAAGTGAGGAGAGCAAAAGGCAAGTGGCAACCCAAAATGACCCTAAAATCCCAAATAAAAACAAAAACAAGCATTAAGGGAACTCTGCATTGGTAAAACACAGTATGGGCATACAGGATGTTTTTTTTTTTTTGGGGGGGGGGGGGGGGGGGTTCATAGTAAAAAAAAACAAATAGCAAAATGTAGCAAAGGCCAAATGTTGTTACATTCAAGCGAGACTCTTCTCCAAACTGGGCTTTATATGAGGGTGCATGGTGGGGGGGTGGGGGGTGTGTTAGTTGAAATCTAGCTGCCTGTGTCTGTAAGGGTTCTTATTCATCCAGATCATGGTAGTCAATGTGCTATGTTGCATGCAATTGGACTTTTTTGGGGGGGAGCTTGAAGACTTTTCACATTTCATTCTAAAAGGCTTCTTCAGTTTTTTTGCTGAAAACCTTCAGTCATTTGGATGAAAGATAAAACCTCAAGCTTCAAAAAGAGAAGTCCAGTTGCATGCAACTTAGCACTTTGACCGGCTGCCTTGAATCAACGTCTCTCTTTCCTCATCTCTCCAACGCTGTTCTTATTTTATATCTAATTAGGCTAGCAGCTCCTGAATAGTGTTTTCCTGGCATATACACTAAAATAGGAAGATTCCATTTTATGCCAACAGATTCCATTTTATGCCAACCTGGGATCAGTTACAGTGGACTTCTCACTTTTACCAGCAGAAATGAAGCACTGCCTCTCAACCAAGGTTGGTCTGCTCTATCTCATCATGTTGAAGAAAAGACTGTCAGGATCTACCGCAGGTTGAAGCTTTTTGTGTTTTATGGTCAGTTTAGCATCTGTTAGGGGAAAAAAGCCTATGAAACTGTTAAGAGGGTTTCCCATTCTTACACTGGAGAACTTTTAGTTTCCTCCAGGCTGACATGGAGGAGTAATGAGGATTTTACACGTTGAGAGGAAGTTGTTTACAGTACGTGGGGCGTGATGAGTCAGCAAAGAGTTACTTCCTCATTAGGGAGATACAGGAAGAGAGAGACAGAGAGAGAGAGAGAGAGAAAGAGAAAAAAGAAGAAAGCAGGGGTGGGTTGTTTTTGAAGATAAAAAAATGACTAGCTTTGCCACAAGTAGTGGTGCTGCGATGACCATAAACGGTCACACACACACACACAAAGCTGTCATGATGACACTGTCTAGCAGTGGTGTTCCTCACAGATTGCCGTGGAGGCGCTCCATCCAGACAGACAGAATATGGAGGTGATATGGGGGGATGTGGAGGAACAAAGGAACAACTCCGGGTCTTCTCCACAGTGGTTCACGTGAGAGTTCGCCACAAGTCCACTTCCATTCTACCCGCCCCTCCTCTAAACCCCCACCCCCCAACGATGTCTCCTTACCCCAACACACACACATCCATGGTCCAGTTATTGCACTAATATATACAGCTCGTGACCCAATGCTTAAGAGCTATTCTTTCAAATAAAGGCCTCAAAGAAATCCTAAATACAATGTTTTGTTTTGCTTTCCAATATACAAGGGGGCCATGCACCTGCTTGTTTGCTCACATAAACACACTCACAGTTTCACTTGCTCTAACACACACCCACACACACCTGCTCATCTCTAGTGGTGGTTGGACATGCAGTAATAGGGATGCATTGGGGAGAGGAGAGGAAGGCGCACCAGGGAAGAGAGAGAGTGTGGAGGAGGGGTGGGGTGGGGGAGGAGCGACTGACTTAGAATTTCAGCTGCCGACTCTTCATATACCTCTCCTCCTCATCACCTGCAACAGAAAGAGAGAGAGAGCGAGAGCAGAGTCAGTGAGTCACTCGCATTGAGGAGGAGGAGAAGAGCAAAAAAGAGACAGGGATGGAGGGAAAAGGAAAAAGGAAGGAAAGTGGGTGGGATGGGGAAAGGAAGGAAGGAAGGAAGGAGTACCTTTGGAGCACAGGTCAAGAGGAGAGATTTAGGCTGTACAGGAAACAGAGGGAAAAGCAACAGAAAGATAACCTTCAAAAATGTCTTCATTTCTTCAAAAAAACCTTTTGTGACAATTTTAACAAATTTAACAAACCCTCATGTTGCATCAATGTTGTCTCAAAGTCCTTTTTCAGACCACAATGCTCAATGCTCAGTCCTGTTTTGTATTGCATTAAATATACTCTACGGAAATATACGCATTTCCAACGCATTAGACATTTAGCTACGTCTTGCTGAGGCAGTTCTGGTGATGCATTGAGCAGGGACACGTACCCTCTAAATGGTGACGGGAAATGTACTTAAGGGCCTCATCCAGCAGGATGACTGGGATGGAGATTTTCAGCACTACAATCCACTGGGACCAGCGCAGAGGGGTCACCTGGAAAATGAGCTGAGGAGGACACAGAGAAAGGGAGAGAAATTTCCTTTATCAGCCAAAAGAAAACTAACATGACAAACAAACAACCTATAATAAAACCTACAACCCTAGGGAGAGGCAGAGAGAGAGAGAGAGACTGTGCATACACTCACCGGCAGAGGCTCCATGTAGAGGATGAGGAAGTGGAGGGAGAGGGAGAGGATGATGGCCCCAAGCAGCCAGATGTTGACCCATGGGGGCATCCTGAGCAGGGACTGGTTCTCAGACAGACTGGAAGTCAGGATGTAGGGCAGATTAGAAAAAGAAAAAAAAAAACAGACAGACCCTCTCACTCAGACACAAAAATAGATTTAAAATTTTATACATACAATACAGAAAGCCAAGCTATTTCATGAACAGACTGCTCACTGAGATGAATTGTATAATTTAACAACACACTACAGGGCATTGCAACTCACATCGATCAATCCTGACTGTTACAACAAACTGGAAAATTTCTCAAATATAAAATGGCCTCCTTCTGTCTCCCTTTCTCAAAGGCTTCAAAGGCTACTAGCCTTCGAAAAAGCCATTTTAGGACAAGAACCAGCCCACCTGTTGAGTGCATTGAACATCTCTATGGTGACCAGCACGGAAAGGGCCATGGTGGTGGGGTAGCGTGACTCAAACACATCACAGTCGATACCCTGGAACATGGGGTTCTCCTCCGTACACTGCATGAAGTGTCTCTGCAGACAGGGAGGAAGAAGAGGTAGAGGACGAGGAAGATGATGAGGAGGAAGGAGGCACTACCAAAGAAATACTATGTATTACGGTTCACTTTTCAAACCTAGAAACACCAAATTGAACTGCAATATAAAGGAGGACCCCCCCCCCCCGAAGAAAAAAAAAAACTTCCAATATTAGCCCATATATTTGTGTCTGGATTATAGTTGCCCTGCACAAACACAAACAATATACAAACAAAAACAAACATAAACAAACAATACGCAAACACAAATGCACAAACACAACACAGGGCACTACAAAGACTGCCGCTCTGGTCCCTGCATAAATAATTTTGTTTAAATTACAATCACAAAATCCCTTGCTCATGGAAGACATATTAAAGGAATCAAACAATTCCCTCATCCTACACTGAGAGCATACGGAGTGTGTGTGTGTGTGTGTGTGTGGCTATTCAAGGACAAAATTAATGCTCCATGGTCAGAGGTCAGCGGACAGGAAGTGCCTTGACCTATGAGAGAGGTCCGCAGGACGGACCTCAGGCAGAGCCCGCGCTGACATGAGCCTGATGTGGGAAAACAGCTGTCTGCTTCCTTTCTGGGCTACTCCCACTGGTTCCCGACCATCCCTGTGAAATTCCACTGGCTGTGTGTGTGCACACAGCTACAAGTACACGTGCGGGGAGACAGGTCAGGCCGGGGTGGTATTACACAATGACAATTAATTCATAGTGATTAAAGACATTTCCTATTGCAATTGATTATGATTGTTTTTGGTGTAAATTTTTGAAGAATAAGATTTCATTTCAAATTTCATGAATTCAAAGGAATCAATCAATCGTCATCAAGTCCACTGAGTCATAGATGTTCATGAAGTTGATTAATAGTGGCATTTAGATGATTGTATTTCATCTTCACTGAAATAATAAATCAATGGCGCTCTACTTTGGGATCTCTCTCAGGTAGCAGAGAGTACCACTCACCAGCTGGTAGAAGGACACCTGAGGCCCCTCCTCATCAAAGAGGTACCACCAGGTAGCCGCTCCGACGGTCCCCAGGCCAACATAACCTACAAGTGGAGATCAAAATCACACAGGCATGAAAGATCAAACCAACACCACTCATTTCACTCTGTCTTCAACAAGCCTGAGTTGTGACATTTAATGAGTCATTATCTATACACGGAGATCGATAGATCAATACATAGATAGATAGTCCGATCAACAGACCGATAGATCTAACATTGCAGACCTGCCAAACCTTGAAAAAATTTTATGAATACTAAAACCCCCCCCCCGGGTTGCTCAACTCTCCCACAATCCTCCCCCCCCCCCCCGCAGATGACAATAATTAGAACAAAGCTGCAGAGGCTGTTATAATACTTTCACTCACATTTTATCATCAAGACCTGGACAACAGTGTTGCGGTCTTAGTTACTCCATGATATAGGGGAACACGCTACAAAGACACGCTAAACATGTCATTTTTATTGACGGTGAACAAATGCAGAGGCCTCTCAAACTGTTAATTAACCATCGGCTGTGTTGTTTTGTTGATGTCCCGACTGTCATTCATTTTCCCATAGGATTTTTCCCTTAGGAGCTGGAACGTTCGAAATGCTAATTCACTGCATACAAAATGACGGTGCCGGCTTGCCAACTCTATCGCTCTGTGGCACAGCGGCAGAATCAACCTCAGTGACAACTTGACTGAAACTGATAAAATGTGAGATCAAATGACATGCGTACTTTAGAACATGGAATCATACAAGCATATTAGGTGGTTAAAATGCGTACATGTTGGCAGGTCTGACAGTGACTGAGCGTGTGTGTTTGTGGGGTGAGATGTTGGTCAGAGACCTACCTCCGATGGCCAGGTATCTGAAGAAGAGCCATCCAGAGATGAGGGGCTCTTTGGGGTTGCGGGGGGGCTTGTCCATGATGTCCAGATCAGGGGGGTTGAAGCCCAGGGCAGTGGCAGGGAGGCCATCTGTCACCAAGTTCACCCACAGCAGCTGAACTGGGATCAGGGCCTCAGGCAGACCCAGGATGGCAGTCAGGAAAATGCTGTGGAGGGAGGGAGGGAGGGCGTGCGCGCACACACGCACACACACACACACACACATAGTCAGAATATGTAGATATCTTTGAGAGTCAGTATATATCATGCACCAGCATGGTTGAGGCCTACACACACACACACACATATATACAATCTGCATCATCTTTGCTAACAATCAAATCCCATTTTGGAGGAAAGTTTAGGGATGTAAACAACTGCTGCTCCCAATCATTCCCAATCACATCTGACTGATTCATGCCCTGGCCATGATTTTAATTAATTTGTTTTGAAAATACTGAAAGGAAAACATATCAGTGTGACTCCTGGTTTTTGAACAGAGAGTGTGGTGCTGAAATCGGTTTCCCAAGAAGCCATGTTTGTAGTTGCTACCAATTAAATATGACCTTTCCCCAATATTTTTTCCTCTAACTTTACACAAACTGTCATTTAAATTGCCTTGTTTCAGCTTAACTGCAAAAACAGATTCGTACTCGTAAGTTCAACCTTCACAAGTGCTACATGGGCTTCTCCTCTGAGTCCCGGTAATGGAAACAGGGGGAGATTCTCACCAGACAACCTCTCCCACGTTGGAGGAGATGAGGTAGCGGATGAACTGCTTCATGTTGTTGTAGATGGCCCGGCCTTCCTCCACGGCCGCCACAATGGTGGAAAAGTTGTCGTCGGAGAGCACCATCTCTGAGGCCGACTTGGCCACGGCTGTGCCGGAGCCCATGGCGATGCCGATCTCGGCCTTCTTCAGAGCTGGCGCGTCGTTCACGCCATCGCCGGTCTGTCAAATAGGTCAGCAATAGCATCAGCAGTGACTCACCAGCAACAGCGCTCTTCTACATAAAACTTCATGTCGCTAAATTGCACCTCATCATTCAGCAATACCATAACACTGTCTGTTAACACAGAGTGTTTGATCATGGAGACAGTGCAAGCAGAATGACTGGCAAAAGATGTATGACTTCTGGCTTCTGGATGTTTATAAAGCTTTGCGTCTGTCTTGCGTCTTCATTCAGAGATTAATCCTCTTGTGGCATGAGAAACCGGTCGCAACAAAAACACTTCCCCCAGTGATGCGGCGCTACTTTGTAGAGAACAGTTTCCATTACTGGTTAACACACGGCGGCTTAAAAAGAATTCCTTAAGGACTAACAGTGAGCTGTGAATAGGGGTCAAGCCCACATCTAAGAGACGACACACACACACACACACACACACACACATCTCTAAGCATCACAGAGAGATTGGCCATGAAGGGGAAACAGAGAGCAGGGGCATCATGTTGAGCTTCTGAGAGAAGAGTGTGACGACGAAAGCAAGGGGAGGGTGTGTGTGGGTGGATGGGGGTTTGTGTGAGGGTGGGGGAGTGGATGTGTCAGGGTGGGTGAGGGTGGGTATGTGGGTGGGTGTGGGTGGGGAGGGGTTTTCAAAGCAGCCATGTGGGACAAGAGATGACACAGTCTGATACCTGTAAGTGGGGGAAGGGGGGTTGGTGGTGATGGGAGTTTGCTCCTGTCTGGGCTCTGGCAGACCAGAGGGACAGAGAACTGGCGAGGCATAAAGACAGGGAAGTGCAGAGCCTCCAGACTGACAGACAGACTGATAGACATGTGTACTACTAATGCAATGCACCATATCCAATGAATATGCAGGACCCTTACTGAGACCACCATGCCAGCTGAACTTGCTTTCATCTGCATAAAAAAATGGCTATACTCACCATGACCCCAAGTAAAGAGTTAAACTCCTCATCTCCTATACACACACTAATGGTATAATAACACTAAGAGTGGGATTTGCACATTTTGTTTTTGTCAATACAGTTACAAAATGGAATTTGACTAGAGGCATCTACAGTGTTGGAGGATGAGGAGTTCCAAGACTTGGGGTCAAAATTGGGTGTAAAATGTTCGAGGGTAAATGATAGCAAGCATTTTCCCACAATTTTACTTTCGCCTTGACTTACATGGCCAATTTATTTGCATGGACCCAATTACGTAATGAAAATATATATTTGGCAGCTGGGTCACATATAAAACTATCACTGTATCAATTGCATCATTGATCTAATCATATAACCCATATGCATAATCATTTTGGGCCAATCAGCATGTCATCTACCTGCTCTCAAAAAGCACATTTAAGCAGAAATAGATTGCCATTCTTGTATAGTCCTATGTGTGTGTATTGTGTACGTGTGTGTGTTTGTGTGTGTCTGCTCACCATGGCGGTGATCTCGTCAAAGGACTGCAGGTAGCTGACAATTTTGGACTTGTGTGCCGGTTCGACACGTGCAAAGCAGCGAGCGCGTTTCACTGCCTCCCGCTGGGCCTCAGGCGTCAGATCGTCAAACTCGCGGCCCGTGTAGGCTTTGCCGCTCACATCCTCGTCCTCGTCGAAGATGCCAATTCGCCGGCAGATAGCCACCGCCGTGCCCTTGTTGTCGCCGGTAATCATGATGACACGGATGCCAGCTTCGCTGCACAGCTTCACTGAGCCGATCACCTCCTTCCTGGGAGGGTCCAGCATTCCCACGCAGCCCACAAATGTCAGTTCCGACTGATCAAACACACACATACATTCCAGTCAGACACAACACACATAGACAATAAACCAGTTTCCATCCACTGTTTTCATGCAGTTGTAACAATTTTTCAAATAAGAATTGGAATTGGAATTGTATTGGAAACACTCAGCCACTATACTACTTTTGTCTGATCCAAAAAACCAACATGGACAAACATGGATAATCCCCTACACAAAATGCCAACAAACAGTATCAGTATTGTTAACAGTCAGTTAACAGCCAACTGGCAACAATGCTTCAGATCCAGCCACAAGCACACGTCATGTTTCGCACACGTCACAAGCACCAATCATGCCAACTCTGGTCTCTGACCTCATACTGGGAGAACTTGGTCGAGTTCTCCAGGTCCATATCCTCCTTGCGAGGTGGCGAGTCACGGGTGGCCAGCGCCAGGCAGCGCAGGGTGTCGCGGCCCGTGCCCCAGTCGCGAATGGTCTCCATCAGCTTCTCCTTCAGCGGCAGGGTCAGGGGCACCTTGGTCGTGCCCACACGCATGTACGTGCATCTCTCAATCACACTCTCTGGAGCACCCTGACATGGAGCACAGCACAGAGGCCACGTCAAATAATCAACATTTATGTTTTTACACGACAATCATATTTTGTATAAGTTTACCATATTTATTAAAGGGCTGCCAAATAGGGACAGATATGATTGAATTAGAGTTATAGTGACTGCAGTTGGTGGGAGGACACACATTGCTTGAATTAAGAATACTGTATATAAGAATATTGTTTTGGGTGGGGGAAAGAAAACTCACTCTTCAGAATCAAACATTTTCAAAGTGCCTTTCTATAGTGTACCTTAGCAAACATCTTGCTCTGAGAGCCAGCCTTAGTGGGGGTGCAGTATACAGACATGGACTTGCGGTCGCGGGAGAACTCCAGGGTGAATTCCTTTTTCATCAGCTGTCTGATCACCTACAGGGACCGACAGACAGACGCAGTGAGATACAGAGAGGCAGATGAACAAACAACACAGTGACAGGAGGAAGGGAGACAGACACAAGCAGATGCACACACGCATGCATGCACGCCCGTACACAACATGCAGGTTATGCGTCTGCAGTAATGTGTAAAAAGGTGCCTGGTAGGCGAGCTAGCGGGGCGAAACTGTCAGTCTCGGCTGTTCATGGGAGACCATTTCAGTCAAGCATATTCCAGGCCACCTGTCAGGTCCAGGTGTCTGATGAGGGCTCTTTTGGCTGGCTGAGAGGGAACAGGCGTCGAGCTCCACTGAGCCGCTGTGCAGAAGGCTTCTGAAGCCTCACCAGCTTTAATGTTTCATCAGGTTGGCACCTCTTCCGACTCCCGAACCTCTACTTGGCAGGCTGCAGCAGAAGTGAGCCACAAGCAGCCCTTCAAATTGTGAGATTTCAGGCGTACACACATGCACGCACACACACAGCCACACCCCTAACAGTCGCCTTTATTAGAGATCTATAACAAATCACTAATAAATGAAACCGCTAACCCAATACTCCTATCTGATCCAGTAGAGGAATAGTGCATTGTAAACTGCATGATACATATTTAAATGTACACATGATGCATAAATTAATCTATTGTTTGCACCAAGGCATTGCGGGGCAAAAGCCTTCATTCATAAAAATTGTGTGAAGCTGCTTGAATGAAATATTCGCATGTCTGCCAGTTCCTTTAAAAGCCACTAGGGGACACCTGTATCCAGGGAGAGCCTGACAGAGAGAGTGATGGAGCTCAGGCCAGACACCAGACATGGGTGTCTGGTAAACACCCCCCCCACACACACACACACACACTCGCACTCACTCACACACACACTCCATCTCCTTACCCAGCCCCAGGACGAGACTGTTTTGACATGAACAGACGACGTGCTCAGCTCTTGCAGGCATTTGACGGATGGCCCGACACCGAGACCGTGAAGCTATTATTTCAGCTAAATGCCTCCTCTTCCCGTTTTGCGTTGTTAAAGAACGGGGCCAGCCTTTAACTTTGGCCGACTGTTTGAAGTCGTCTCATGTGCATTAATGGCATTCGGAACTCATCCACAAATGTATTCAAATGAATCTCTGATCCCCCCTCACCCTCCCTCCAACCCCTCCACCTCTCCTTCCAAGGCGCTGAAAGCCTGGAAGGCTGATGGAAAGTTTAGCTAACCTCTTCATAAACTCGTGGCTTATCTAAATATTATCCTTTGCCCTGGGGAACTTGTGACGCTAAAGGGCTCTTTCTAGTCATTAATGCGATGGGGATTTGAGTGTCCTTCTGAAGAAAGAGAAAGAGAGTGTATGTGTGTGTGTATATATGGGGGTTTAGTGGAAAAACGCAGAACTTCTGGTCATTTACTCCTGAACCCGTGACTCCTCTCCCCACTCTTGCACTGTTGTTTACATGCAAGAGTCCCTATAAAGAGTATATAGAGAACATGCCTGACAGTATGTTAAGATGGGTGCTCTTTTTTTGGAACAGTCAGCCTGCACCCAAGACCAAGAGTCTTAAAAGTTATGGAGTTGCACGCACTCACTTCGCTGGCACTAATGCGTTACAGGAGCCATAAAGTCCTTATTTGATATATGAGGAGGAAGGGAAGAGACACACGCCTCCCCCTTTTCCATCTCCTCCACGGGGCACCCATCACTCAAATGAGCCAGCGATTTGTGCCAGAGCCCACACGCTTCTCCAGCTGAGCCCCTCTGCAGCCCCCCCACCCCACCCCCCTACCAGGCCATCCATCAACCTCATTCTCTTCCTCCTCCTTACCGAGTTGCACGCTCCTGCTCGCTCCACCTTGCTGAGGCCGGACAGGTCAGTTTTGAAGACGTTCATCTTCTCCACCAAGGTCGTCAACGCCGTCTCCGTGGCCTCGCCGACTTTCTCGTAAACACCCTTGGCCTGGAGGAACGAGAGCAATGACAGAGGCAAGAATAGAAGTATTAACTGTACAGACATAAACATATAGGTGCCTACATTCTATATGCACAAACAATATTATGACCACTACAGTTAAGAAAAGTGTATGAACTAGAAAGTGGCACAAGATGCCAAACGTCTACATGGAGCAATTCAAACTGTGTGTGGGCAGAGGTTGCTTCCTCGGAACTCCAACCCTCAGCAATTAGAGTTACATAAATGATGATGTGGAACATGGTGAATGCATCGTGTTCAATTAACCCCAGTTTAGAACACGCGGCGGCTTTGTGTACAGTGTCAGCTCTTTGATGATCACATAAAAGACATGACTTGTTAACACAAATGACTTGCTCATGGCACAGCAGGGAGAGAAGAGCCAGTTCCATGACCGCCGGCTCACACTTTTTAAGATCTGACGCTAAAAGCCACTTGGCGCCTGAAGATAGGAGCTGAAAGCCGTGCCCCTGTAACATCCCTCGACCTCCACAACAAGAGTTAAACGCACGGTGCGTCCAAAGCGGCGGGCTTTCCAGTGGAAACAGTTACAGTGCTTTGGCACGGGGATGAAGGGCTGCGACTGACCCAGTGGGGTGGTAACATGTTGGGCTAAAACCTGGTTTCTCTATGCCTGCCGGGAAGAAGGGAAGACTCGTGGTGAGTCCACATGGTTCACAACCCACTACTTTTTCTTTTTTATTTTACTACAGCAACTCTTTAAAAGTCAGTGGAAAACCACAGGCTTGCTTTGATGAGGCACCCAAAACGCAGAGAATAATTTCTCAAAGTGAACCATGTGAAATCATCTCGACACACAAACCAACACACAAATCACTATTACCAAGGATTCCCTCTTAGGAGGCATGAGCACATAATGCAATCTATTAATGCATCGTGATGATACCATGCAATGATTGCCTGCGTCTGGGTTCTCTTGTGTGCACTTGTGTGCTACTGCAGAACCACTCCAACCTGCGTTATTCTCGCTTTTCCCTGACAACCGCCGAGCGTAGTGACGGTGATACCATGGTGATAACGAGGAAGTGAGAAAAGGGACAGAGAGATGAGGAACGGCACGTGGTGATGTATGAAACCCAAGCAGGAGGGGTTCTGAGCCACTAGTCTGTGTGCAGGGAGAGCTCAGAACAGATGCTATGAGCCAACGTGTATGTAGGCCTACATGCACACACAAAACGCACACACTCCAACTCACTCACACTCCCACACTCTTTTTATTTTCCACAGCCTAAGGTGTACTTGATATCCTCTTACACGACAGTGACTACTGAAGCTAAGATATTCTGCTGTTTGACAGTTCAAAGGAAGATTTTCATCATACAGCTGTACTCTGATTATAAAAATTCTGAGACTATAGCCAGATATGATGACAATGTGCTGCAAAGTAAGTAAAATGCCCGTCACGACATTTAATTGTGTCTTATCGTGCCATCATATTGATGGTATGCAAATGAAATGACAATTTTTAACTTAGTAGCCTTTACCATAGAGCTAAATAATGCTAAACAGTCTGCGTGTATTAATTAGATGCTAAATCTTTTAATTAGCCTCACTGATATAGAGCCGTGAAACAAAGCACTATGGATTATGGATCGTTTCATCCTCAGAAGAAATCCATGTTGAAACTGCATTTACAATCTACTCAAACTGTTCAACAGAACAATGAAACAATATTCACAGAACAATTCACCAATCTCTGTTAAGCTCCTCTCATTCACTTTTACCTGACACTGCCTTGCTTCTTAATCCTCAAGTCTGTGAATGTGGGCACAATTGAGGATTGAGTTTAAGCATCTCCACTGTTTTGTGATCAAAGCAAAAAAACAGGCTGCGGTGACTACTGCCATGTAAGCAATGTCTTGTGTGCTCATCTCAACTAGACCAAACCAGACACGAACTGGGAGTCCCAGGTTGACTGGTGCTGATGCAATCTCAAGCAACGCTTTTTGAAATCCATCTACATCTTTCTACAACAGACGTCAATGATTTTCTTATGTCATGGGAAAGGCAATAGAGAACTGAACAGGCCACAAATCATCACTATGACTGAACAAAAAAGCGTTAGCATTGTATCGATTTAGCTCAACATGCAGTGAGGTGCACTCAATCAACTTACTTACACTAACTTACATTAGAAAGCGGTTTAGAAGTCCCCTGAGATGTCGATCAAGTCTGTGATTTAGAGGACTCTCGTCCTTGTCTTGGCAATGTGGTAGCAACATTTTCAGTGGTATATTCATCTAAAGTTTGAATTTCAGCAAATGTACTCTATGCAACAGAGTTTCCAGGATGTCACACGACACACACATTTCATTATTCTCCATTCAGCTCACAGACGCACATGTGCTTGCACACATACAATCTAAAAAAAAAAAGGCTTGTTCACAGAGGGACGTGCATATGACTCTCACTTTGAGGCACTAACCATTACCGAGTCGTAGTGCCCAGTGGTGGCTTTCATTCATTTCAAACTGCCTCTTGTTAAACACACACACACAAAACAATCAGTACCTCATTGTAGTCCAGGGAGGAGTCGTTGCACATGGAGCAGATTGTAGCCAGCTCCAGCAGCCCATCATAGTCACCACACTGCACTGCCTTATTCCCTTTGAGCCTGAGAGAACAGACAGAAGAAAGAAAGGAGAGAGAGAGAGAGAGAAAGATGAACCCCAAACCATAGCCATTCACACAGAACGCACTCAACCATGTCAACTGCGGCACATAAACACTTGACTGGCCCCCATATGTATTCATGTGTGGCTGACCCCAGACCAAACCATGTTATCCAAATCCCTCTTCACTCAACAGGAGATCGCAACCTGGGCCATTACGGTCATCAATATGTTTACAGTGGACCCTCTCGCAAGATCCTTTCCAAAAGACACTCTATACCAGACCTCTAATGAGTCATTAGCGCCAGGCTAACAGAGAGATACAAATGTTTACTAGGCAATATATGCCCCTCGTTACAACCCTTAAAGACCTCCATTATGTGTTACTCAATAACCTCTGTCGGAGGCTCTTTTCTAAACAGACTCATAAGGGGAGGAAGAGGGCAGTGTTACTAAAAAAGGAAGTGAGCTCGCTACAATGTGATGATGGAAGACTGTCAGACTGCCGTAGATTCACACCAAGAGCCTAGGTGCAAAATTGACAAGCCATATTAATTGAGATACTTGCATGGAGCATGGCAGGTAGACACACACTCCAGAGTGTGTGTGTGTGTGTGTGTGTGTGTGTGTGTGTGTGTGTGTGTAAAGATTAATACTGGCCCATGTACAACCCCTGGCAAAAAGTATGGAATCACCAGTCTTGGATGAGCACTCATTCAGACGTTTCATTCTGTAGAACAAACTCAGATCACAAACATGATACAATAATGAAGTCATTCCAGAGTGCAACTTGGCCTTCAGAAACACGAAAAGAAAAAACATTGTGGTAGTTAGTAAATGTTATTTTTATAGACCAAGCACAGGGGAAAAAATATGGAATCACTCAATTCTGAGGAAATAAATATGGAATCATGAATAAAAGACAAACAAAATAACATTCAAAACACATCACTAGTACTTAGTTGCACCACCTCTGGCTTTTATAACGGCTTACAGTCTCTGAGGCATGGACTTGATGAGTGACAAACAGTATTCTTCTTCAATCTGGTGCCAACTCTCTTTGATTGCAGTTGGCAGATTAGCTTTGCACGTCGGAGCCTTGTTGTGGACCATTTTTTTCAATTTCCACCACAGGTTTTCAATTGGGTTGAGATCTGGACTATTTGCAGGCCATGACATTGACTGGATGCGTCTTTCTTCAAGGAATGCTTTCACTGTTTTTGCTCTATGGCACGATGCGTTATCATCTTGAAAAATTATTTCATCATCCCCAAACAACTTTTCAATTGAAGGGATAAGAAAACTGTCAATATAAACTCTTGCATTTATTGAAGTAGTAACCACAGCCATCTCTTCAGTGCCTTTGCCTGACATGCAGCCCCATATCATCAAGGAGTGTGGAAATTTGGATGTTTTCTTCAGGCAGTCCTCTTCATTAATCTCACTGGAACGGCACCAAACAAAAGTTCCAGCATCATCACCTTGTCCAATGCAGATTCGTGATTCATCACTGAAGATAACTTTCATCCAGCCATCTACAGTCCATGATTGCTTCTCCTTAGCCCACTGCAGTCTTGTTCTTTTCTGTTTAAGTGTCAATGATGGTTTTCTTTTAACTTTCCTGTATGCAAATCCCATTTCCTTTAGGCGATTTCTCACTGTTCGGTCACATACATTGACTCCATCTTCCTCCCATTTCTTCATTTGTTTTGTTGTGCATTTTCGGTTTTCAACACATATTTTCAACACATCTTTGGCAACCATGCGCGAAGAGTTACCTTCTTCAAGAAGTTTGACAATCCTTTCTTTTGTTTCAAGAGACATCTCTCTTGTTGGAGCCATGATTCTTGCCAATCCACTTGGTCCAGCAGCCCTCCAACGTGTGAAAACTGCACAGTTTTTAACTGCAGACTAACGAGCAGATCTAATCTGAGGCAGGTGTCCATTTAGGGAAAGGAAATTAACTGGGTGTTTCCTCATTTTCTACCTCAGAATTGAGTGATTCCATATTTTTTTCCCTGTGCTTAGTCTTTAAAAATAACATTTACTGACTACCACAATGTTTTTTCTTCATTTCTTTTTGTGTTTCTGAAGGCCAAGAAGTTGCACTTTGGAATGACTTATTGTATCATGTTTGTGATCTAAGTTTGTTCTACAGAATAAAACATCGGAATGAGTAATCATCCAAGACTGGTGATTCCATACTTTTTGCCAGGGGTTGTACTATGGAGTTACCTCACAATAACAGCATCATTCATTTTCTGAATCCATTTTAGCTCTATAAGGAAGAATGTTTCTGATATTTTTTTCTTTTCCTTTCATGAATAACTCCTCTGAAGAGAGTCTCGGAAAAGTGTTTGAAGGGAGCACAGTAAATCTTGGGCGGTTGGTTGGTGGCTTTGGACATGGAGGGACTCTTTAAAGGAGGCTTATGAATGACATGGAATGGAATTAGTTGATGAATAGAAGGGGCTGGGCTTCCACGTCCTAAGGAAACCCCTTGGATGTGGAGTCATACCAGCACCCAGCACCCACGCCCCTGTACCGAACCCTTGACCGCACACATCATTAACATTTATGACTGCTATTTAAAGACACTGAGTATCTGTCATACAGACTAAATAAATGACAAGTTGGTTGAAGTCTGATCACAAACAAAACGAAATAGTAAGCTATTAGTAGTAATAGTAAGCTATTAAACAAAACTACAAAACCAAAATAAAAAGTAAGCTAGTAAACTAAACTAAAAAGTAAGTAAAATAGACAAATCTTCTAAATATCTATTATAAATAGAAGAAAGTATGAAGTCCAAGTAAGTAATTTCTAAACTATCATTACGATACATTTGGCCATAGCATGTTTAAAAAAAAAAAAATAGCGTTTATGACTTAATGAACACCTGCGATACAAACTAGAGTTAGTAAAAAGTCTGATCTCAAACAAAGTTGTAAATAGTAAGCATCTAAAAATGACAAAACTAGTAAACAGTAAGTATGAGTCTGTGTATTATAGTACAGCAAGTTGTAAACACTATTACTATTAGCCTACTACAATCCTGATGCATCACCATGATGTTTAAAACAACTTCAACCAACTGGTGGACACAGACAGAATTCATTGTTTGTTGATGTTTTTTCTTAAGATGTGGACATGGGCTTGACCACTCACACTTGTCCTTCGGGAGCGTATGTGGAACCAGTGATGGAGAACTCGTGGAGGGAACAGCTGGAGCCCTCTACCTTTTCCACAACAAACATCTGCAGAGAGAGGGAGAGGGGAGGGGTTGTAAGGGGATGGACAAAAATAAATAAAAATAAAGATTCCAGTAAAGAACTTGTTTATGTTGAGCTTTAAACAAACTTGCAACTCCAGATAAATGATCCAACATAATTTTATGTACTGCTGTAAAATATGACCAAACATTTGGTCACGGCACAAAACAACATGTCATCTCATGTGACTGCTCTCTGCCGTAAGCATGGAAAGACAAGCAGATGGGGGGAAAGAAAGAGAGAGATTAGCAGAGGAAAGCGAAAAACAGAGACGCCGGTCTCACCGGGCCATTAACAACATGGGAAAGAAAAAGGGAAATGAAAGAGAGAAAAGGGAAAAAAAAAAAAAGTTCTTCTAGCTCCACCTAACCAGAAGAAGGGGTTTCCCTGCCCGGCACAACCAATCAATGTCCACATGATGTCACCAGGGCTTTTTCCAGTGTGTGTGGTGGGATGATCTATGGTCGCTCTGTTTACACACACACACACACACACACACACACACACACACACACACACACACACACACACACACACACACACACACACACACACACACACACACACACACACACACACACACACACACACACACACACACACACACACACAGCTTGACACTGCTGCCTGGTTTCTGTGACCTTGGTCACCATTTGCCACACTGAAGCAAAGCGTGGGCACTGGAAATATCTATAATCAGCCTTCGTTCAGTTGTCATACAGCTGCAAAACAAAAAAAAAAACATATAAAAAAGAAAATGTTGTAAGAGAAAGCGTGAAAAGACAATGAAGTGACAGTGTTTATCTCTCTCTCTCACACACACACAGACAAAGGAATGGGTCCAGGACAGACAAGAGACTCTGCTAACCATCTTCCATGATTATCCTTTCAGACAGAGGGGGAACAGAGGGCATCTGTGGGCAGGAAGGCCTGTCACATCAACCCCGCATGGCCCTGTGTGAGCTGTCTATTGGGTCGGGTATTGATCGCCTCACTGGGCCCAAGCCCAGGAGAGCTAGCCAGGAAGTAGTGTGTGTGTGTGTTGGGAGGTCTAGCTGAACTCAGTCACCTCACATCATGATCATGCAGGTATCTGGGATCTGGGTAATGGTGCTGACTATAGGTCATTTGAAGAGAGGAGGGGGGGTCATTTCACTGATACATTTACAGCCTTGCCAGGGATGATGGAGTAAGATAGATAAAGAGAGAGAGAGAGAGAGAGAGAGAGATATTGAAGTGAGAGACCACATCAGTATTCACATCTTGACTCTGCATAATGCCCATAACAGTCTCATTTTCATGGACCTGCTAAAATCACAGCAAACTTATTCTTGAGGAGGGACATTTAATGGACACTAATGCTGAGAGGGTCAGAGCAGGTCATACAGAAACGCAGACACACACACACACAAATCATCTTGATGTAATGTGCCTCTCAAAGAAAACGACTGATTGGAGAATTAATGAAGCAGCTGTTTACAAGTAAGTTCTTTCCCCCTCAGATGTGCCTTCTGAGAAACTGCTGTTTATACAAACACATTGCCAGGGTGATCCAGACACTTACCCTGCTTGTACATACCCTCAGCACACACACACACTGTCTGTGTGAGAGGGAGTGTGTGTGTGTGTGTGTGTGTGTGTGGTGTCTGTGAAAACCCTTTGAGTTTCCCTTGGAATGAATGGAACAAGCAAAAATGATTTCATAAGTACGAGATGGAAAACATTAATAGAAAGAGGAGGAAAAACAGCAGGGTTCAACCAAGAGGCGCGTGGTGAGCGTAGGATCTTCTCCCTGGGCTTTCAGTCATATGAGGACACTAATGTAACATCAGACAGAATCGGTAAAATCACTCACAAAAAGAAAACAACAAAAATCACAAAAAAAAACAAAAAAAACAAATCAGGCCCGACAACCACCAATTCCCATTCTTCTGTCCTTGGGTCATGACTACTATTTGTGACCATCAAGTTGCAAATGAGTACAAATGGTCACACTGCTGGTGAGGCAATGCTCTGTCAGTCTGGTCCGTTCGGAAGCCACGTTTCTTAGGGTCACCATGGAAACAGGAAACCGTGAGTATGACTGGGGCTCGACCTGAATGACCTTGGCCAGTGTGGCGCTAACTGTGGTAGTGGACGTTTGGGGCTTTTTCCCCTTCACGGTTTGGCAGAGAGGGAGCGGGGGAGAGAAAGGGGAAGAGGGAGAAGGAGCTGACCATGTGGTGATCCACCAGTGTTGGTATGGACCACTGTCCACCTGCATGAGGACTGGATAATCTCTCACAAAACTGTATGCATCAACATACAGTGCTCGCTCGCACACACACACACACACACACACACACACACACACACACACACACACACACACACACACGATCTCTTCTCTGCTCTTGCTGTGTCTTGTCCCTCCTTCCTCTCTCCGTTTCTGTCCCCCTGGCTGAGGACAATATGCAGCTGTGTGCTCCTGAAAGAGCCACTCACAATGGAGCCAACTCGGCCAACCCAGTGGGCAGACAAGTAGAGAGGAGATGAAAATTGTTGGCGAGAAAGGCCAGCAATGGTGTGCGTGTGTGTGTGTGTGAGAGAGAAAGAGCATGTGTGTGTGTGAGAGAGAGAGAGAAAGACAGAGAGAAAGAGTGTATGTGTGTGTGAGACAGAGAGAAAGAGTGTGTGTGAGTGTGAGAGTGAGAGTGAGAGTGAGTGTGGGGAGGGGGTGGTGGAGGGGTGATGGAGCGAGCACATGGCCACAGTGCCAGTCAGGAAAGAGGGAAGACAGACAGGGAAGGTACCCGCGCAACACACTGCCACCAAGGGCTCAAACACCCCGAGCTGTGGAAAAGAAGCCTGGAACAGCACATTGCAGCAAGCCCACAGGAAACCTGCAAACAACTTTACTTATTTATACACACACACACACACACACACACAGTCTGCATCACAGTCAGCTCACACTCTTGTCTGGTGAAGGTGACATGAGGTCAGTCAAAGCATCTGTGGCAGATCAATGTCACAAACAGTAATGTTTCCAGGAGGCTTTCTCTTAAAGGCACAACTGCAACAAAATGCCCCTCTCTCATATAAATGAAGGGACATAATACCAATAACAATAATACTAATTGTGAGATAAAATACTGAGCCTGGTGTTTTATTAGATATTGTAGTGGGTCTGGGATGGTATTGAGGTGACAGACTGGTTCTGCTTGCTGTGTTAATCAAAAGAGTGTCTGCGGCAACATGGGGCGGGGAGAGCAGCGGACATGGAGGGTAAATATTTACCCAAGGGTCACGCTCGTTCCGGAAGGTTCCCATAGTGAGTGGGGAGATTAAGCAGGCCTTGCGGGAGGGAGCTCCCTGCAGTCAAAGAGGACCGAAGCCCCAGGCTACAGCACGCGCCATCATTAACAATGGGAGGGAGAGAAAGAGAGAAGAGAGAAAGACGGAAGAGAAAGAGAGGAACACCCTTTTGACAGGAAATGTACATACAGAGTGAAATGTACAGGAAGTGATAAAAAAAAGAAGACAGACTATGGGTCACATATCTTTCTTAACCATACAAGTTTTTTTTTACACACACACACACACACACACACACACACCATTTGGCAGTAGTGAAGTAGAACAGCAAGATAGTTAGTAGTAGTTTTACAATCAAGTACCATGAATACTTTCATTATCATTCAACAAATGTAAACTAAATAAACAGAAATGTCAGTTGAAGCTTTTAGTTATAGGCCTAGCCTCATTGCGAAACTTTAAAGTCATTTCAAAATGCAAATGCTCAACTTCAATGCAGGCCAACCTGTTCTTAAAGACACACACACACAAACAAACAACAACTACTGTATGTGTGAGGGAGGGTGTGTGTGTGTTGAGCAAGAGAGTGATAGATCACATCTGGGAAATATGATTACGCACTACAAGCAACTACCTACCAGTCGTGCCTGGACATGACAGTGCAGCAGGAGTCTTGGTACAGACATCACACACACACACACACACACACACACACACACACACACACACACACACACACAGTCATTGCACAACACCTTCCACTGCCTGAACCTAAAGCAGATCTGGCTGATGAGAAAAACTCTTGAAACTAGTGAAATAAGTTCCTTGAAAAAGACAACGATGCGCCACAGCCTGATTATATATCCTGTTGTGGGGGAGGTTTGGAGGAAGGAGAGTGATGGGACAGACATGCTATGACCTCAGGGATGAGGTGAAGAGAGGGAGAGAAGGGGACAGTGTGTGTGTGTGTGTGTGTGTGTGTGTTGGGGGGGGGGGGGTCGAAGTGCCCAGGTGCCGAAGGGGGGGGGGGCTGGGCTGATGCAGAACCTGCCTCAGGACAAGACAAACATGGCTGACAAACTGACTGGTCCTAACCTAGTACTCAAAAGCACGCTAGCAAATTGAGTGTTGGTGTGTGTGTGTGTGTGTGTGTGTTCATAAAACTCTGTGGGCCTCCATTCAGCCAGCTGTGACATTTTGGCAGTCTTGACATTTCAAAATTGCTGCGTCCCCTTGGACTGCCCAAGTCTATCTGGTCTGTGGAAGGAGGTCTGTAGAGCCCTTCTGTCCGATGGCCCAAAGAAATGCAGACTTTTGCTGACAGCCAGCCTCCCGGCTCTGTATTAAAGGCCCGAGTGACGATAGCAAACATTAGAGCACTGCGGGGAGTTTCCAGTCCTTTACACACACACATACACACACACACGCGCGCACACGCACACACACACACACACACACACACACCTCTCTTCGTAAACTTTCCCTGCACCCCTCATCCCAAAATTCCACCTGTTTCTGATCCAGAGACCACATCAAAACAGGCCATGTGCTCCCAGGGAATACGAACCTGAGATGTGGTTTGGAGATTAAGCTATGGGGGAAAGTCTCCAGACCAAACCGAAAAACATCTCCCAACGATATGTTCACTGCAAGGGAGATCGCAAAACAGGAGAGAGGGATTTTGAAGGAAAAAAGAGAGGAACAAAGACAAGAAAGAAGAGATTCATTCACAGAAAGCCATGTGTGAATATAAAAACTGACCTCAACGGTTAAGAAGGCTAGTATGCCTTTGAAGTCTGTGCTAACTTGTCATGATGTGTTTAGATGATGTTGATGTAGTGGAGTATAAATCTTCTATGTCTAGTACAGTCATGTTAAAAAAGAAAAAAAAAATCCAGTGGACATACATGGAACCTTCTGGTCAAATTTAAATTCCCAGCTGTGTTTATATGACAAGTTTATTTACTATTCACTGCAGTACATAAACACAGCTGACATACAGCTTGGGTGAACCTCTTAAAGTTGTGCTTCACTTCTTTTCTAAGAAAACTGCAACGCTGCAAAATGGTTGAAAAATTAAAGCCACCTTTGCCCCTTTCTCAGAAAGTAAACAAACATCTCTGAGAAAGCAAATCTGGAGGACCATTGTTTGGCTGGATATATTCATCTGTCAAGTGGGCATTTAGAAGTTACCCACTGCACCTTAAAAAAAAAAAAAAAAAAAGCCTGGCATCCACCCAGCCACTCCATCAACTCACCCTGCAGACGGACATCTGGTTGGTGGTGAGGGTGCCCGTCTTGTCGGAGCAGATGACGGAGGTGCAGCCCAGCGTCTCCACGGAGGGCAGGGAGCGGACAATGGCATTCTTCTTGGCCATGCGGCGTGTGCCCAGAGCCAGGCAGGTGGTGATGACCGCCGGCAAACCCTCAGGGATGGCAGCTACGGCCAGCGCCACAGCAATCTTGAAGTAATAGATGGCACCACGCACCCAGGAGCCGCCATGCACTGGGTCCGCAAAGTGACCGATGTTGATGACCCACACTGCTACGCAGATGAGCGAGATGACCTTGGAGAGCTGCTGGCCAAATTCATCCAGTTTCTGTTGCAAGGGTGTCTTCTCCTGCTCAGTGGACGCCATCTGGTTGCGGATCTTGCCGATCTCTGTGGAGACGCCGGTGGAGACAACCACACCAATAGCACGACCTGCCGCGATGTTGGTCCCCTGTGTGGACACACACACACACAATAAGTCAAACACACATACAGCAGGCTGCTGATGCTAAAAACAGAATACTTCAAGGCACTTGAAAAATGGCCACCGGCCAACTTCTCCCAAAGACGCAAGACAAATTTATCAGTTGGCCTCATGGAATGGTGGAACACAATGTCATTAAATGGGCTTCCCCCAGGGGGTTCCTTCTGAAATGAGCCAGGACGTGATGAGTGGAACTATAAACAGCACATCATGTCTGGGCAATTAGGCCCACACCAGAGAAATAAAAATACCAGGGGGGGGGTTGCTGCTGCTGCACAATATGATCATGGACTCTGCACTACAACTTTTTTTTAGTGGCACCCAAGAGAAACACATTTGGTACTACAATGTGTGGTAAAGAATCTAAAAATGTAATACTTTTCTTGATTTCATAATGTTAATTATTCTTTCCAGCTGTAACATGATTAAACTAAAAGAAAAAATCTCAAATGAATACCATTAATTCAGGACAGTGGAAAAATACAGATTCTGCACCATGCATCAGCGGGATTTTGTAACGCTTCAGAGAGCAGCTCAGATGTTCATGTTCCAAGTTACAGAGGCTGCTGATAGGAATCTACATTCCCCGAAAGCATGAGAATGGCCTACAGTGAAGCTTGGCATCCCCCACACCCTACTCCCCAGGCCCCCCCCCCACACACACACACACACAGAGCGTATGATGGGAACCCTTACCGAAAACAGCATGTTCTTCTTGTCCTGATTGACAGCCCTGGGGTCAGGCACAGGGTCAGTATGTTTGATCACAGACACCGACTCGCCTGCCGAATGGAAAAGAAAACAGGCTGAAAATAAGCATGTGGTCACATGATGCAACAACATAGCACAGCACAGTTAGAGGATCCAATGTTGCAATTGATGGTTTTGGGTGGAGGGCCACACACACACACACACACACACACAATCCTTCAGAGATGCCCTGGGGGAAATACCAACATGTCAGTTATGTGAGCTCAGGTGTGCATGCACAAACCTGTGAGAATGGACTGGTCCACTCTCAGCGTGGTGGACTTGATGGAGGTGATCCTGATGTCTGCTGGCACCTTGTCCCCAACTACAAAACAAAACAACAACAAACTGGTGATCAAGGATCGTTCTTTTAGAGTTCAGAGGGGAGGGAGTGACAGAGAGAGAGAGAGACTGCTAGTGAAAAACAAAAGGCAGTAGGTTATCTTTTGGGAGAACTCGGGTACTCTTGCTTCTTAGTAGCCTTTGGACATGGTGGGCGGCGCAGATTGCTGCTGTAATCACGCAGGAAATGAGAGGTGGAAAGAAAAAACGGCTCTGGACATCCGGCACAGCTTATCAGGGGCAATTAGTGTACATACAACCTAACTTCACTTCAAGGGCGAATGACACGCACGGGCAACAAAGGTGGCTCGATAAGGCAGTGATGGAGTTACCGCCACCAACACCTCCTTCCTTTCCGTTCCTTGACCAGATCGATTACAATCTCTTGCTCAATCCCAGAACACACACGCACACAAACTTTCTTCCCCATAATGCCTGACAATTTTTTTTTTTACCCCATGTTAAGACACTATCCTACCACCACAATTTTCCAGTGTAATGCCCTTATGAACTGAGCATATATTTGCAAGCATATGCAGCCACACATTTAGACCTAATCCCAATGCCCCCACCCTAAGCCCTCAGAAACTTAACTGAGTTGAGTTGAGTTTTTGCTTGGGTCTCTCTTCATCTCGTACAAATCTTTCGCCATCAGAGTGATTCTAAGAGCGATAAAAGGTTGACAGCCAATCAGAAACCATGGAATACTAGTTCTAGGGTGTGAACGCCCCTTTAGGCTAAGGGATGAGAATGGGATTCTGCCTTAGTTTTTGCCACTGATGCATGTTAATAGATGAAACTGAACTCTATACTTTGTAAGGGACATGACAAAGGACATGACGAGGGAAGACGACGAATACGCTGCCCTGGTGAGGTCCTGTACTGGCCATCCTGCCTGAAATATTTTCATGACCAGAAATAAGTTTTAATTTCTCCTCAGAAATCATCCAATAAGACTCCAGTAATATAGACATGATCTGTGATTACACGCCCTGGGTGGTGGGTGGACAGTTTCAGTAAAGCTTTGCTAATGAGGAGACACACACCACTGAGAAACACACATGTGCAGACAGAGATGGTTAGTAACCATGAGGCCAGTAGGCTTACTTCTTTTTGTTTCTGCAGTCTCATTTTGAAGACTCTACCCCAGCAGCCTGTGCTAGTTGTACTTAATGAGACAGTGCAGTTTTCTTTCTCTCTGACTTTGCCCCCCCTCCACACACACACACACACACACACACACACACACACACACACACACACGTGGTGCTGAGGGGAAGGGAGCATCCCTCCACGTGGAGAACGACCGTGACGGACTTTTCCGAAACAGGCAGCGTGAGTGGTGGGGAAACAGGGGAGCGAGCGCGAGGCAGCATGAGCAACACGAGCACAAACTCTCCCCCAGGTTTCCATCTCCTCAGGCCCTCTATAAAGCCTCCGCCGGCTCCTCAGACCCATGTAGCGTAGAGGTGGGGGTGGGGAAGAGTGGATGTTTTCCATCTTAAAATTGGAGGGAAAGTTCCACTGTGGACCGGATTCACAAGCGTGGCGTAACGTTGGCACATATGACAATGTGAAGTCCGGACAGAGGGGTGTAAAGACTGCTTTTTTTTTGTGAAAAAAAGGGGAAAACACATTCCCTTATTCTCAATCTCAGTAAATTCCACTGTGAGGCTATAGAAAAGTAACCTTTTCTACGACCGAGCACTCCGCTGTTGCACTCCGCTGCAAGCGTTCTGACGGAATCAACACTTACTAATCTGAGGTGCAGGAAAAGAGGCATAATGAGGAACTAGGAAAACCGGAATGGTGTAGAGGGACAAACAGCATGGTGGTTTGGGTTGCCTTTTCGCTGGGGCCAGGTTTGGCCCGTTGGACTCTGGACTTCTTGCATTTTGTTTTTTTTCTTCTTTCCCCAAGATCCTAAATTTACATTTTCCATCTTTAGTTCACCTCTTCAACACTGACAATTTGTGTTTTCTCTTTCTCTCTCGATCTTTCTCTCCCTCCCTCTCTCTCTCTCCTCACCCTCTTTTTTGGACTGCTGCCTGACTTCACGTTTGTTTGGTACTGCTTAGCAACAAGATGAGGCGAGGGAAGAAACTGAAGTGTGATGAGGGGAAGATAATTCCCCTCTGTGTGGCAGAGGCGCCGTATGATGTACAGAGGCAATCTACTGTGACATTCCGGCACATTCCGCCATCCAAATCAGTTTTAATCCCTCAGATACTAATTGCGCCAAGTTTCTCAAAGTGCCTTTTGAAATGCTGCCCTTCCCAGGAATATTGCCACTAGTAATGTCGTACATGAGGGATAGATTATTTCTCATTTGATGCAAAATGAAAATCAGAGGAGGGCGATTTGTGAAGTCCCATCTAACTAGAAGGCCAAGCAGTTGAACCCGTTGGACTCTTTGATGGCCGTTAAGAGTCATTCTCGATTGGTCTGGGTGAGCATGAAGGGGGTACGGGGGTGGAGTTAGGAAAGGCACCAGGGCACGACCTTCCACCTGTGCCCTTCGGATCCATCACCCAAATCACTGGCGGGCAGCTTTCCTGTGGCGGCGGGTGCCAGGCGTTTTCCGCCTGCCCTGACAGATTTGCAGTGTGAACATCCCCCCACAAAAAAAACCCTGTGCACTCCGGCCTCATGCCACAAGCACCGACAGCTTAATGAAGCCACCACTGTCCGCCAACTCAACAAGATATAGCGGATATAACAGGGAGATTCAGGTGGGGATCTGTGAAAAGGCAAATTTACACCTGATGAACTAAAGTCCAGTGTGTGTGGGGAAACAAGTAGCACACATTTCAGTGCTGCGCTACATCAAGCTATCCTCCCGTCACACAACTCAATTAAAACATATGCCTCCATAGGATATGGGGTAGGGAGGTGGTGTGTGTGTGTGGGGGGGAGAGGGGGTGGGGAGGGGGCTGTACACACATGGATTTTTCTGTCTGCGACACACCCTTAGTTAGGTGAGAGGGAGCCGACGTGGGCCTGCCAGTGTTTGCCAGATGTTGATGTTGCCCCCCTGCCCTGATGGCGCGTGTGTGCCTGTGTGTGCGCGTGTGTACACAATCAGTTTACCACACACACACAGTTTATCAGCCGGGCTACTGCGGCTGCTCCTACTGTTGGTGTGTGTGTGTCTGTGTTGGTTGGTTGGTTTATGTGTGTGTGTTGAATATAGGGGCAGGAATGTGGGCCTGCCTCAGCACGGTCTGGAGAGCCGTCCCAGAAACAAAGGGAGGTTTGTTCCCCCCTCTGTACACAGTCAGGTAACACAACGCTTTTCTCTCTTTCTCCCTCCCTCCTCCCCACCTAAGCACTCAGTAATGGGGCCGTCGTCATCACATACAAACACCTGGTTGTGACATGAATACTACATATCAATACAACATATTGTTCAGCACTTCTTCCTCAGCTAGTCTCTCTGATTCATGTTTTAATTCTTCTGTTTTTTCTCCATGCATGTCTTCATTCTCTCTTTTCTCATTCATCTTTTACCTTTCTCTATGCATCACTTGTATCCATCTCGTCATGGTTCCGGCAGCTCCTTAGAAAGAAACCCATGGCTCACTGCTGATGGATAATCACCTAGTAACAAGCGCTCTGGTAAAATACATCTCTTGGTTTGCATGAACCATGAGGCATGTGATGGAAAACAATCCGTGTTCATAATCCGTGTTTTTTTTTGCAGTCCTGTTTACTGTAGGAGATCTGCTGCCTGCTGCTGTTGTCATAATGCTATGATATGACATCTCCACCCACCACAACCCCCCACCTTCCCCCTCCCTTTTTCCTAACTGCCTCATAGATCCTTCCTTCCTCACACCACACCACACCGCTGAGAGATCATTAGTGAGCCAAAGTTTACAGAAACAAACACTAATTGCTTTGATGACATGACTCTGTCCACAACACACACACACACACACACACAAATGTGCAATTCCCTCTGTGTGTCGTGTGTGTGTGTGTGTGTGTGTGTGTGTGTGTGTGGAGACTGGAGAGAGTGTGATGCACAAAAGTAACAACAGGTCTATTTTTAGATGAGGCCTTGCCTACACATGGGCTGGTTCACAGCATGAGTGGGAACATGTGAGTGTGTATGTGTTTGTGTATGTCTGTCTGAGTCTGTGTGTATGTACATGCGCGTGAGTGCGTTTATACGTATATGTGTGCGAGCACACGGATGGATGGGCAAGAGAACGAAGAGCGAGCGAGCTGACAGACGGCGAGCTGCGTCCAGGTGGTTTCGGGGCAACTGACAGCATGGAAAAGCAGGAGATGAGGAACAGAGCTGGAAATTTAAATGGAGGGGGGCCTAAATCCAGCAAACCACAGCCACTTCGCAGCAGCCATTTTTTTCCTTTTTCATTTTCTTTTATTTTATTTCTTGTGGCCGAATGCAGAGCACTGAATGGCAGGCAGGTCTTGAGGCTGGTAACTCAAGAGTTGGGTGGGGGCAGTTTGAGGGGGGGTTGACTTATGTAATTCACTTTGGGATATTCCTGTGAGAGTGCCAGACTTGCTAGCAGTGCCACCCCTCACAACCCCCTCCCCAACACCTGAGCATGTGGTCAGTGACAGAGCATCAGCAGCAAACAAGCTGGATGGAGAAGGGGGAGAGGGGGAGGGAGGGAGAGGCCTCGTGGGGAAGATGGCCGTCGGTGAAACACTGGAATGAGTTGACAGCATGGAAACAGCAGTCTGTAGAAGCTAAAAGAAAAGAAGGAGGGAGAGAGAGAAAGAAAACAAAAGAAAGAAAAGCAGGACAGCAAGACCACTCAGATGCAATGTTCCATTGAAGTCTCCTGACGGCTACAAAAACGATGCCAGCCTCGGCCCCCTCCATGATGCCCTCATAAACGGCTCTCCCAGCAGATGGCTGCGTGAGCAACATGAAAATGGACGCCGCAAACAACAACAACTATTAAATCACTTGCAGGGAGGCATAATAACACGCTTGAGTGCGGCGTCAGAGGACATCTGAGAAGCCCACAGACAGTATAATTTCACATTTGCATTCTTCCCACCCACTACAAGACTGCATTTAGTCATCATGTACATTTAAATGACTCTGTGCAAATGTACTCCCGGTATGGCTGCTACACCCGGCCATACAATCGCGTCTGACTTTTATTTATGCATTTTTACACACATCAGAAGGGTGTGCCCAGCCCCCGCATACCTGCCACCTCCACCACGTCCCCAGGGACAATGTCACGGGCCTTGATCCTCTGGACGGCCTTCCTGTTCATGCGGAACACTTTGCCCATCTCCGGCTCGTACTCCTTCAGAGCTTCAATAGCATTCTCAGCATTCCGCTCCTGTGTGGGGTTGTTGGGAGGAAGGATAAGTACTGTTTACATGGCCACCTGGGTAAGACCCACTGGAGGAGATGATTGTTCTCCACAAGTTTCAACAATTTTCCGGGCGGCAGGACAATCAAGGTCTACCTAGATCCACTGTGATTCATCAAACGTTTGAAGTCAATATTAACTCTGAGTGTGTTTTTTGGCTCTGTTTTCTGCTCGCAGATACAAGTAATCGTAAAACTATTTACCTCCAGCAAAGACATGAAAAACAAATTCCAGATCAAATACCTTCTTGCTAAAAAAACCCAAGAAAAAAAAAACATCATACACTGTTTATCCATACAAATATATATATATATATATATATATATATAAAATATACACACACACACACACATTTCCAATATTTGTGCAAATAGGGCTATAAAAGCCATTAGGCCCCACAGGGTAAATGCAGGACAAACTCTTAGTAGCTTAAAGTGGAATTTTTAATTTCTCATTGACTCTCTCCCCACCTTTGTCATGTCTGCCCTCCCTGTTTGGGTTTTGATAACCTGCCAGACACAAACTAATTGCTTCCCTTTGAGGGGACTTTCGTCCAATTATGGAGGAGAGCCACTGTCACACTTAATAAGCGGTACGTCTAAAGAAATTAGAAAAAAATGTCACCACGCTGTCTGTTGCCATTATGTCTGCACCTATTTAAGCATGCCTGTGAACAGCAGACACCTCTCAGGTGGCAAAAGGGGTCAAATCCCATCAGCGAGCAGTAGGTCCTTACTACTCTTAAAGCCCAGCAGGAGGACCGTTTCTTTTTTATATTATATATTATATTATATTATATTATATTATATTATATTATATTATATTATATTATATTATATTATATTAGTAGGGTCTCATCACCTCTTTATGGTCTATAAAGACTGGGAATAGGGAATGTACTCACCTAATAAAGATAAAATAGTATATACATTTTAACCTTTATGGTTTGCTGTTTATACTAGCAATATAGTTTGTAGCCTAATGTAAAAATATATTTACTTTGTGCACTGTTTACAGACACAAACGTATTATCATGGTGATCATGTGAAGGAATAATGAGCGTGAACATCATTCATTTATCAGTGCCAGCAGTCTGATGTCTGTTAGGGTTAGGGTCAAGGTTAGCCTCTGGGTTGTAGAGGTACTGCACCTGCCACACGCCAATGACTGCATTGGCCACCAAGATCATCAAAATGACGACAGGCTCCACGAACGCAGTGGTGGTCTCCTCTCCTTCCTCGAAAAGAGCCAGCACCTACAAAGACACAAATACATTTTAGTGTTGTACAGTATTCTGTTGCCAATGTAGAGTCACTTGAAGCTAAACATGGTCTCCTGATTTTTACGTTTTTTCATGTGGTCTCCCGGTGTGCTATTAACGATTCTTGCAAGACCACACAGAGGGTCAGGAGCACCCCTGATGCCTGTGTGCTGAGTGTGGAGGCCAGAGAACTCTCACTAAGACTAACCAGGACACAGAGGTGGCAGCCTTACTTGTTCTGGCACTGTTAGCCTGGTTGGGTAATAGCTGGGGATCAGGCCGCTGCTACTACAGCTATGCAGGTGCCTCAATGAGAACAAAACAGTCCTTTATTTTCGAGCCTGGGTCGGCAGCAGTCGGAAATAAGGGGGAATGTAATTTTGGAAAAAGAAATAGCCCTCTCTGAATTTATGGCCCCGGTTAAGAGCGACTGGAGGATACGACCTTAGAGGGCAGGTATGCGGGATTATTGCACTCCTAAAAATGACTCTCCAACTCGGTCCAACCTAACTCAACTCCCACGTGTTAGCCAGTGTGGGTTGGGGTGGTGGAGCATTTGTTGCTGATGCAGAGTCTCCTCTGCTTACGCAAAAGACTGGCACCTTGCCTCGACTGTACGGGCACGGACCCGCAAACAGTAGGCTGATTCCACATGGAAAGTCTCAGTGAGCAGCGTCTGCCTCCGGTGCCCAAGCAGACAAGGGCACCCTTACTGAGTGATGACTGTGTCAGAGGGACTAATTAGTGTGATGTCGGAAAACAAAAGGTGCATGCCACACAATTAGTCTCTGTGAAAACACACACACACACACTCACTTGCTCACACACACACACACAGGTGTCGGGGTGTGGGCGGTGAGAGCCCTTGAGAGCAAGTGAGGTAGAGGAAATGGTCATGGCTGAGAAACTCTACCTCCCCCCCCCCAAAAAAAAATGACAGATGACAGACATGAAAAGAACAGTGCCAAAACACATCCGCATATTTCTCAATTGGCTGCAAACAACTGAAACACACACCTTTGTGAAGCATGGGCTAGAAAACAAGTCCTAACATTCATTCTCACATCCCAGTTCACTTACTAATACTTTTGTAAGATGAGGCAGCAGTACTAAATACTAAATCAGACAGAGAGCACAGTGGATTTACTCAAATGGATCATGCTGTGGATGGATAAAAAAAATAAAAAAATAAAAATCTAAAAAGTTAGCAGTTTCTAACTCCCCGCAGTGCCTCAACAGGACCCCACTGGCTTCATCCACCCTGATTTTCTGCTTTTATTAACCAACATAGTTGCCAGTCGGCATGAGCCAATGAGGTCACATGAAGTATATGAGAAGCTCTCAAAAGAAAATGGATGGTGTGAGCGAGATCTTCTAGAACGGAGATGAAAAATTACAGCCATCATGGAACTCAAGACAGAGCTCAGACAGTTCCTGTCCATCTTAAGTCCAAACAAAAAAAAAGCCCCCATAGGCCCCTAGAGGGGGGCCTATCGATATTTCATCGTTTATGACCACGTTTCCTATGTGACGAGGGCTTCATGTTGTGTTGACAGAAAGCAGTCAAATCCATCTTCTGAATAAGACAACTGAAGTGCTTTGGTGAGAGCCGACTGGTGCTATTAAAAATCATTTTGACATAGACAGAGAGGCCACATGGAAGCATTAGACAGTATGGACACCAGGAACCGACGGAAGCAACGTGGTTCAGAACTCCAGTATATTCAATAAGGCAAAGACTCACTAAGTTTCATATCAGATGGACTTTGTGCAGTGACATCACTGTGCAAGGGACTGTTGCCATTTGGCAGTCAAAATGCTGAAATTGTACAGCTTGGGAATTTTAGTGTGGGAAACAGTTTCCTGCAAAACTTCAAACAGATGAGAACGAGAGAGAGATGCAATAGATAGCCCATTTAACAGCCACAAGATTCTACTTCAGTCACTTTCTGTAAACTCCTGCGCTCCACTTAAACTGCCCAACGTCATCCAGGGAAAATAATAAGTAAAAGAAAAAAATATATATCAGGCACTCAGCCACTAACAACACTAACTCAACACTGAAGAACTCTATCAAGTCTGACATGATCTTTTTCTGGTCATGCAGCCCTTTCTGTGACTAATCTGTTTATGACCAGACAGACATGTTGGCTTTGTGGGCATGTTGATACTGCACCCCATGACAAACTTGTACAAATACACTGACCACAGACGAATAAAGTTTGACTAACCACTATAAATAGTTGGGATTCGACTAAACCAAGAGAAATGGAGTAGATATCTACAGTAGGTACATAAGTAAGTACATCTCACAGACGCTCATTGAAAGCCATTTACATGGGTAGCTTTCTGCTATTCATGTGTTCCAATGGTAGAGCTGTTCAAGCGAAAACTATATGGCTTTTTTCTGGTGTGTAATGGAGTCATAAACACATCATTTATAACTTCACATAAAGCTCACTTTCTTCTGTGTGGCACTCTTGTCGCCTGGAAACCGGTCCCTTTGTTCTCCACAACATGCAAAAAGTCAGGAAAAGCTCAATGCCTCCATTTTAATATATTCAAACTGGTACACAAATGAGTTCAAAGTGTGGGCTGCTGCTCGCAGAAATCTCCTGTGCCGCCACGTGCCTCTCCCATCACAGCCTTCTCAAAAAAACTTCCAAAACACACCTCACAATGCCTCTCTTTCTCCCTGCCTCCATCTATCTCTCTCTCTCTCTCTCTCTCTTTCCCTATTCACCCTTTTTCTTGCTGCTTTCCCTTTCCTCTCTCCCCCCTTTCTTCCTTCTCTCCCTCAGACCCCCATCATCTATGGAGTTATCTAGGTGCTTGTCTAAGCACATTCTGTGCTTTTATCTAGGTTTATGTAAGTCCAAAGGAGGCTAAATAACTCCCAAGTCATATTTTTCTCCCCCCAAAAAAACTTTTTTAAAGGAAGGGATAATATAGACATGTTGAAGGAGGAGGAAAATGGTCCATAGCAAGAGATCAAAGTTTCACATGTGGTACACTACTGCGTTCCACAGAAGGAGCACACAGCTGAGTTGTTTTGTGTGTGTGTGTGTGTGTGTGTGTGTGTGTGTGTGTGTATTTATTAAAACAAACAAGGAAAACAGACCCCACTTGTAACTGTTTTTTTACTGTATGCAACATGCTTGGAAAGAAAATGGTGGCGCCCTGCAGACCAGCGACTTTCATAAAAACAAAACAAAGAGAGGGGAAAAAAAGACCCACCATCAACAAAAAGCACTCTCCTTAGTTGGCCATATATAGCCTGTAAGAATGGCCACAGCAGGCAGACCCATCTACATTAGACCAGCAATAAACCACCAATTTGATGTGCAGCTAATGTAAGGATACATGTGTGTCTCCAGAGACGTGCACTTTCAATGCATCATTAATTGTGCAATGAGAACCGATATGCCACATACTACAGTTTACAGTTTAATAGTCCTCCCCCCCTCCCCAAGGTCCAAAAATAGCACGGCAATTCCAGTTAGACTTGCTGGGGACATAATGAACGGAAAACTCCTTCGGCAGTCAGGGATTCCCTCCCCGCAACCAGCCCCCTCTCCTCAACACCCTGGGCCCCAGTGCCCACGCCATCCGCCAAACCCAAAATGGTGGCGCGGATTTGGCCAGGTGTCAAGAAAGCAGCAAACAGTGCACTCCCTCATAGCTCTGCCTTTGGTGGCTGGTTACCGACCATGGCAGATATGGGCATCACGGGAGGCATCTATTTGTGGTGTGCCTCCTTACATTATATTCACAATGTCATGCAATACTGTCTGGCAATCCTGAAACGGCTATGCACTTGTGGAAAACACCTCAAACAAAATGGCTCAATACACAACCCTTATGAGTATGCCACATACTGGTCTTACACACTGAGGGCTACGTTCAGTCAGCACAATTTGGTTACATGAGCAGCATATTCCATATATGTCACCACTGAGGAGGTGACAGTGTGAGGAGATGGTACTCACGAAGGACACGCAGGCCGCAAGCAGGAGGATCCTCACCAGGAGGTCCTCAAACTGCTCAACCACCAGCTCCCATAAGGACTTGCCTGAGAGAGAGAGAAAGAAAGAGAGAGAGAGATTAAAAGCCTCCTCCTTCTCAGTATGTACTGCTCTTTATGTTTAGGTTGAGTAGTCATTTCAAGACATATCAAAGTCAGGAGTAAGTCCAAATTACTAACACACACAGTAAAGGAATGCAATCATGTTGTATTTTGTATGCATTCCTGACACAAAGAAAAGGAAACAAATTACTGATGGAGTAAGGTTCAATAACCATGGTATGATCCTTTTCATGGGGAAAATACAAACAACACTCAGAATAGTGTGATGGAATTTCCTCTGACACAATGATGGATTCTCATTTCATTTTGAAATCTCATTCATCCCAAACTTCGCTTGCTGGCTATGTGCTAATGGGTCCTGTCAGGGCTACCACAGGCAGAACCATCCCTTTTCCCTGTGGGCAGTACTAGTAGTCATGGGAGGAGCTGTGGAGTGATGCTAAAGAGATGCGTGTCTGCGCGCACGTGTGCGTGTGTGTATGTGTTTTTGTGCGTGTACTCATGGAGTTTACCTCACGCTAGTGCAACAGAGTGGCTGAATTAAATACACTTGCATGGCGCTCGTAAAGCACGCGTAAGACAACAGTGGAAAGATCAATATTTACCTTCTTCCGCTGGCAGCTCTGTCCGTGTCAGACCAAAACAATCCGCGGAGGAATCGGGGGAGGGGGGGCACATGAGAAAGGAGAGGGCAAAACCAGTTAGAGTTACAATAAAGAAGTTGATCAAACATACAAGAAACTGTTAGAATCAATAGACCTGTGACCATTTTCTAACTTAAAAAAATAGTACCTGTCAGCTGGAGTGGAGGAAAAGTTAAGACTTAACTAAACATAAATGCTGGCATAATTAATTATCGTGCACATGAAAATATGATACATTTTAATTGGATCAGATGGCAAAAACAGTATCACTTTGAAAAACAAATGCCACATGACACTGTTGTCCACACAATATGGAGCAGGAGAAAGTCACCGTGTGAAATGTACACAAGCACTGTAAATATGCTTTTGCAAGGGAGTTTTCCGCACCAACTCCACCCTTTAAGGCTTACTGAAATGGTAACTGTAAAACTTGTTTCTACATGGGAGAAAGCCAAGCTAATGTTAACGTGGTGCAAACCGAAACAGCGATCAGTTTTCTAAGTTCTCTAAAAAGGACACCTGCATTCAAGGCCAAAAGAGGTAGGGTTCGTGCACAGAGCCGCACTCTCCTTGGAGTCATTTAAAAGTTTCCAGAAGGGTCTCCCGAGGAAGTGAATGTGGGGTGATGCTGAGCATCTTGACACTGGGACTGAAGGTTGCAGCAAATACTACTCTTCATAGTCTTATATACATACACCGTCTGAATCTCTCTCTCTCTTTGTCTCACACAATCTCTCTCCCTCCCTCTTCCTGTCTTGCTCTCTATCTTTCGCTTTATCTCTCTCTCACCCCAACACTCACACACACAGACAGCATGCACTCTGAAGCATCAGTAGCACCGTACATGTCCACAGACTACTGACAAAGGCACAGGCAATCTATCCTCTTGTGTCTTGCATTGAGGTTCACTTTCACATTCATAATTAAGTCGATTCATGAGTCATATTGAGCAGGCAAACACCCTGTTGTGGTTTCCTGCCATACTTTTAAGCACGTCTTGGCCTACTAAAACCAACACGATGGAACTTAATGCAAGGTTAAAGATGTTTTAAAAACCCATTACTTATATTTGTGTTACTTTATTCCTGATTCAATCAGTGAGGTAATGGAAAAGCACCGCCAGCTAGTCATTTCTCATGTTAAGGTACTCTAGTGCCCTTGGATAGATATATATTATATTTTGAAAATAAAGAAATATGTAGTCTGGAACTTACTGGTGGGGGATGAATAGACTAAAAGTAGCCTCCATCTGCAATCTGCTTTTGCCCAAGGTCTCCCTGGCATGTGTTTGTGTCAGTGTGCAACCTGGCCATGGGTGCGTGTGTGTGTGTATGTGTTTGTTTCCCCCCACCTTATCTGCATGGAGGGCTTCTATATCAGGCCGCTCACTCCACTGATAAAAAAGGGAAACCCCTTCAATCACCAGTCACTGGGGTCTAGCCAAGGCCGCCAAAAAAAGAGACATTTTCTTTCAAAGTCTTTATTCAAGTAAATACTAGAGCAGATAAGGTCTGAATGTTCCAGGAAATCTCATGTGCCCCCCCCCCAAAAAAAGGAAAGCATGAAAAAAATCCAATCTTGGAAAATGCACAACAGCGCCATGGCATTTTCTGCTAAACACCAACCAAGCACACTTAAACTTAAAAAGGATATCGGAGATGAGGTGCACATGCCGTGGAAATAAATTTGCTCCTTTGTTAACGTTTTTTTTTTGGTTTTTTCTTCTTGTGCACACAGGAACTGTACCATGACTCCAATCAGGAGCTAGCCTCAGACTAGCCTTGAAACTATTTACAAAAACACACAACCCTTCAACCACAAAAAGAAAGATTGTATATATGTGTGTATGTGTGTGTGTGGGGGGGGCACATTTACAGCAGCCCAAGGCTTTTTAAGAAACAAGTTAATTAAACTGTTGTGTATATTGACTTAGTAAGAAGGAACTCAATACCGGGTGGGGGGGGGGGGCGCTTCATGCTTGAGAGAACAAAGGAAATTCCATCTGGGCATCTCTCTGTTGTGTGGCCCCATACTCTGACAGGAGTATGTATGTATGAGTCAAAAGCATCTAGTAAGCATCTCAAGTGCTCAGCCTTCACTTTTAGACTTTATACGAAGGGGAAAAGGAAAAGAAAGGGACAAAACAAAAAAGGGGAGAAAAACACAACGCACAAATAGACTGGAATTGGACATGTTTACACTGCATTTATTTCATCTTTTTGCTGGGGTGGGCAGCTAAAACAGCTAAAATGTTTCAAATTGTTCACCATGTTTCATTGTGTTCCTGATGTAGGCCTAAATTACACACATACAAACACACACAAAAAGTGTGTGTGTAGTAGGCTAGGCTGGCATGCTGCAAAAAATGAAACCAGTGTCCTAAACTTACTGTGCATGCAGTGGAAAAAGTCCCCTGAAAAGGTCTGAGAGGGAAAAAAAAAGAAAAAGAAAAAAGAAAAACGTCCCAATGTTTTCCATGCTCCAGGTGCCTTACAGTACCTCCCTGCTTGTGTAATGTTTTTATGGCAGACAAGCTGGCTGCAGCGCCAGACCTGAGAGACAAAGGGAGTCTTGGTGGTTGAGAGGGAAAGAGGGAGGGAAGGAGGGAGGGACGGAGGAGGGGTTGAACGGGGTTCCCCAGTCGCCCGGTGCCAAGGATTCCCTCAGTCATCTGGGTTTTGTCAGCCTTGTCCTGCCCAGGCACATTCCAGCATACTGACTTAACCCAACCCTCTCATTTGTTCATTCTCCCTTTCACTCACTCTCTCTCACACACTCACTCACTCACTCACACACACAATCTCTCTCTCTCTCTCTCTCTCTCTCCCCCACCCTTGCTCGTTGTTGTGCAATCTCTCTCTCTATTGCCCTTTTCCTCCCTCAGACTGATGTAGACGATGAAAACAGGAGCCAGCCTGTTTACGTGCAGAGCTAGAAGGGAAACACTTCCTGGACACGGTTGCCAACAACATTGGCTTTCATGCCCGTGTCCACAGTGCCAGAGGGTAGCAGAGAGGAAATCTATTACCGGACTGCAGGCAGCAAACAGCCGAAGGCTACCCAGCGCAATCCGGCTAAGGGTAACCGCAAGAGAGCAGACCTCTGTGTCTCTCATGCGAAACATGTCATCAAGTTTATGAGAATGTGAGACTTAAAAAAAAAAAAAAAAAAAAAAGAAGCTCAAATGGCCTCCCGCCCAAAAAAAGAGAGCACACCAGCTGTGGGTTGGATTTCAATCCTCTCCCCCTCCATCTCTCTCTCACTCACTCCCTCTCGGCCATCGGCGTATGAAGTTTTCAAAACAGGTTGCCATGGCTACTTGGCGCACGCAGACACGGGTTGGAAACTGCATTTCACTGGGTGACGTGGCTTACAGCTAAAGAGGGAGTGGCGATATCCACACAAAATAAGTGTTATGCAATGCATAGGGCCTCTGTGTGTGCATCTCCTACATGCCTGGGGTGGCTTTGCTACAGTGCTGCACCTTACCACCACCTCATACCTCCACACACTTCAGGGAGTATGCAGACTACTCTGAATCTGACAGCAAAGACTATGACTCCATTATATTGCATATTCAAAGCAGCAGCAAGATGATGTAGGGCCAACACCAGACTCCCAGTCTGAGACTAATCTACAGTAGTCCTGAAGTATTTCTTGTCTAAATAGAATCCGTCTTGATGCATGATGGGCTAAATTTCATTCATCATCTATTGACTCTAATAGATGATCTAATATCTAATATACAATTGGCCTGCAATTACAGGCAGCTATATGAGTTTAGCACTAGCTCCTCATAGGGCATGTGGTTTGTGTGCGTGTGTGTGTGTATGTGTGCGCGCAGGGGGGATGGATGACTCAGAGAAGTGATGATTTGAGGGGCTTGGTGTAGCGGTCTCCTCCTAGGCCAGACACAGGGTACCCATCACTGCCATCATTAATCTGCAGCCACGGGGAGATGGAAGTTGGGGGGACTGCAAGAACAGGGGCAGTGCCAGTGCCTGGAGCTTGGAGCCCATTGGCCTAGTGTCCTAGCCTCCATGCTGCTATTAACCATCCTGCCGTTGTGTTTTAACGTTCAATGAGGCTCCATGGACTCAGGCTGCACACAGCTTCTTTAGACAGTTAAGAGAGCAGGAAATCCTTTTTACATGATCACTCATATAATAAGAGGAAGGCAACAGATGACATGATGGCAAGATAATACACCCATTAACATTCAATGTTCAGACTTGTTGACAGTTTTACAGGCTTTAGCATAGTGTGTTTTAAGAGAGACTCAATGTTGCATAAGAATAAATGAATAACTAATTTATCAAAATATGCGTTATTATTATTATCTAAATGCGTTCCACTAATGGCAAGCCACAGGGTATCATTTAAAGAAGCAAAACCAATCAACCAAGTATTCTGCTCAAATACTGAAATGAAATGGATTTTTGAAGTGCTCTGAAACTGTGTTCCAAGATGAACATTCTACAGAAACTAGAACATCTCAAACCACTAAGCCTGTCATCCACACAGAATTCCCTCAGTTCAGATTTCATCACTGCAAATCAGCAGATGTTTAATTTAAATGAAGGTGACAAAAACATTATCACTCAGCCTAAGGCAAACAACAGAATTTTACATTTAAAAAAAATATCTCTCAGTAACATTATTTTACAGCTGTTGATGTACATTTCCTTTTGACCCTGCTAAGCTTCTGAGATGATCAAAACAAGCAAATATTTGAAATGGTCATAACAGATCGATGTCTGATATTGATCATTATAATAATTGTCATTTTCCCCTTCACGTTTCTAATCCTGATATATTACTGGGAGTAGAGAGGCCAGTCAAAATCAACACAGTCTGTCAATCATATTGACTATTATCACAAACACAGTTCTCCTGGTTGGCACTGCTTGCCACTTCAGCATAAGGTACTGACATGGTGTGTTACTTCCTGCAACAGGGGAGCTGCCATACCTCTGTTTGCAATTGCCCACTTGTCAGGGTAACAACATGCTCCTGCTTGACCTGCCTTGTGCAAGAAGCCATGATGGCACCGATTCCGTAGTGCTAGTGTCAGTTTGTTTGATATGCTGGGCACGAACAGCAAATGCCCCATGACAAGGGAAAACCATAAGACAGACCCTGGCACTGAGCTGAGGATTCAGTCTGTGCCACATAGGGGTCATGCACAGGCCACGGAAACTGGGACACGGAGACTAGAAAACAGAGCACTGAAGGCATGTCCATATTAAGCTACAATTGATAATATAATTGATGGTAGATTATAAGATATAAGCTATAAGCTATAATTGATAACTGACAAATGTAAGTTGCTTTGAATACAAGCGTCTGCTAAATGCATAAATGTAAATGTTAAGCCTGTATTCTTCTAGGCTAAAGCTAAATAGCTAATTATCTGGGCCAACTTTAAAAGATAACAAAACAAGGGATCTTGAGAATCTTGAGGATCTTCTTAGCCCCCTTCAGATATTAGCACTGCCACACGGCATCATTTTTTATTAGCCATACTTCAACCAACTGGCATTGGCAGATGGGTCAATAATATTGAGTGAATGTATAAAAAAAGAATTTAATGAGGGTTAAACAATACAGGGCTCTTCTGGCCCATTACTGAGTTACAGTGCCTCTCAGCAAGCTCACAGAACAATGCAACATGCCACAAGCCTGTCTGAATACATGCAGAGTTACAGACAACACTAGAAATGACTTCAGAAAAGCTGCTGAAGACATGAACCCCCCGCCCCCAAGTGAGTCAACGGTTCTCCACAGACGAGGTGGTGACTTCAGCTGTGGGAGGTGAGAATCAGAGACAAGTGACATGCTAGTGCAGGATGGTGGGAGCCGCGAAGCACAGCCACACTGCATATATCCGCACTCAAGCACGAGTGGGGAGCGGAAGGGGTATTCGAAACCCAAGTCATTTATCTGGAGTCCACACTCCCTTGCATAAGGATTGGCTCAGGGAAGATATTCAGGCAATATCCAACACTAGAGATATGCAGACACACAGGGACACACAATGGGAAAATATACACGACATCAAAGTTAAAACAAACTGTATCTTCACACCACATGTATAGTAGCCTACAGTGAAATAACTACTAAAACATGTACTACGCATCTGCCAAAAAAGCAATGACGTAGATGCCAAAACATTCAGGACATCATTACATGCTTCATCTTTTTTGCAAAGATAACTGGACAGACATTTTGTAGAAAATGAAGATGCCCATAAAAGTAAAAAGGCATGTGAAGTATATTTGGTAGCCTACTTTATTTTCATACCATACTAGTATTTTGTAATTTACAATGGTCTTGAATATAGCCTATACGACATCATTGGTGTAATAGTGGTACTAGGCCTCCATACAACAAAAAAGCATTAAGGCCCCAAAAATGATGATATTAAACACTTTTACGCTTTTTTGTTTGTTTTACTTCATACGACAGTTCTCATTGGCCAACAGAGCCATAGAGCGTAAACCACAGGAAGGGTAATGGTTGTGAAGAAAGAGAAGACACTCATAAAAATGGAGGGGGGAGTGACAAGAACATACTGACACCAGCAGCGATGCTCATGGAGGTCTCGGTCTCTCTGTCTCTCTCTCTGTCTGTCTCTCTCCCTCTCTGTCTGTCTCTGAGGTGCAGGCAAACGCAGGCGTGGTTAGAGCTTCCATCAGACCCACCTCCGGCAGGAGGTACGGCCGTTCGGCTTCCACAAACATGCGGCTACAAAAGAGCCCTGTTAACGGCTCGGCTGTGTGTGTGAGTGTGTGTGAGAGAGAGAGAGAGAGAGTGAGAGTAAGAGTGTGAGTAAGAGAGAGTGAGTGTGTGTGAGAGAGAGAGAGCGTGTGTGTGAGTGTGTGAGAGAGCATGTGTGTGTGTGAGAGAGCATGTGTGTGTGTGAGAGAGTGCGTGTGTGTGTGAGAGAGCGTGTGTGTGTGAGAGCGCGCGTGTGTGTGTGTGTGTGTGTGAGAGCGCGTGTGTGTGTGTGTGTGTGAGAGAGCGTGTGTGTGTGTGTGTGTGTGAGAGAGAGCGTGTGTTTGTGTTTGTGTGTGTGTGAGAGAGCGTGTGTGTGTGTGAGAGCATGTGTGTGTTGGGGTGGGGGAGGTGGAGGTGTGTGCAGCTCACATTGCGCAGCTAGGAGAACACAAACATCCTCTATACAGCTCTCAGTGCACAGCTGCAAAGAGAGGAGAAACAAAGAGACAGAGAAAAAGAAAAAAAAAGAGAAAGAATGAAAGACAAGAAAAGAAATGAAATGAAAAGAATGAAGAAAGAGTAATGCAACTTCCTCTACACACTTTGCGGGCACGTAACTCGCACCAGAGAAAAGGTACAGGCAACCAATGAAAGGCGACACTTTTCCCTCCCCAACACACAAGCTGTCACGTTATAAAAAAAAAAACAAAAAAAAACGCAGTGAGCAAGAAAACACGACCACGTCGTCACTCCCTACTGGCAACCCCAAGTGCCAGGCCAGAGTTATGGTACTAATATAAGCACACCATCACTTGGCTGTCGAGTAAGAGTCAAGTCTACAGCAGCACCTGCATTGAATATGGTTGGGCTTAACTGGCTTAGGAGCAAGCTCCTGTCACTGAGCACGAGTAAACAGCATTATGTAAACGGAGTGGCTGTCTGTCGGAGACAGACAGACAGCTGTTGACGGGGGCCCTCTAACTGAGAGCCAATGGGCCTGACAGTGTGTGAGCTGTGATGACTGGCTCTGTTCCTTCATTTTTTACTCCCCAAGCACTGTACCAGTTATCCTTTGTTTAGACTCTTTTTGAGGTCAAGGACAGGCAACAGCTGATGACTGCCAGAAAACACGTAGAGACTGCCATCGATTAGGATAATGTGACCAATCTGTGGTGTTAAATGGGGCAAAGCTATGGGAGATATAAATATGGCTACGCAACCACATCGATGTCAGCTGGCCACTGCAGACTCATGCCGATATGGAGACGAACCCAAACAAAGCATTCTAAAATAATCTGGTCAGAGCACAACCAGACTCAGAGAGGCTACACTGACAGCACAGCCTACAGACTTCAATAGCTCATTCATTACCAGAGAAATGTGCATAGTTTAGATGTGACCACATAGAGATCAGACCTTCCTCTATGTTAATTCAACTCTCAAGGCAAACCTTTTGCATTACAATGCGTGTATAGCTGTGTGTTGGTTTGTGTTGTGACTAAAATTAAAACCCTCTGCATCTCCATTGCTAATATGTTATAAAACAAAAGGCCCTTTAACGTCCACCAAAAAATGTTTACAATCAATCACACAAACAATTTCAGTAAGCAGCTGATAGAAAATTGATTAACGCCCTCCTCCACACACACACACACACACACCAACATGACTTTCTATTTTATGGCTGTATTGTGGGAAACTTGACCATGGAGTGAAGGCCTCGTGTTCTAATACTGGAATGTTATGTCTACGTCTGGGAGACTGGCAAGTCGTATATCTTCATCTGGAATGCTGTTACAGTACCTCCTATGGCGAGCTGTTTGAAGGAATGCTGGAAGTTTACAAGAGGTTCCCTCCAGAAGGGGGTTCTCCCAAGCCCTGTGTCGTTTCTGCATGTCAAGCCTCGTCAGCAGCCAAGTTTACGGCACAGAAAGGAACACCGATGGGTTTGTCTTCCAGAATATATAACAATAACTCAAAAGGAACAAAAACTTGAACAAACCTACAATGGCCTTGTTAAAATCTCTGAAGTGTCAAAGGTGAACACATAACCATGAATCTGGAACTACTATGCAATACACCACTTTAAAACAGTTTTCTGACTCGCAGAACCTAGAAATCAAATGACAACTCCATATTCATCTGAGACCTCTTTCACTGCATATTTCTCTGCAGTCACACTAAGTCAGAACTAACCAAATAAATGGCAATAAAATAAAACCTATTCTACACACATACATGAGCAGTAAAATGTGTGTGGACTGCAGAGTTGCTGAGTTAATGCACAGCACTGCTGAAGTAGAAGGAGGAAAGGGTATTCCCTGCAGCGTGTATCATTTCACTAAAACACGCAGGACGTTGACAGCTCAAACAGAGAGAGACGCTATCTCAAAAGATGTTGCTTTTTCCATGAAGTCATTGCAGGCCTTTGGGCACCACGGCCTCGTGCAACAAAGAGCCGCTGTGTCGGCCTCATAATTACCATCACAGCCAGATCCAAAGTGGTTCTGCACCAGATCTGGCCAAGACTCAGGCCCTTGTGTGTGTGTGTGTGTGTGTGTACACTGCTCATGATGTGCACCAAGCCAGTGTGTTTAAAAATAGACACCGTGTTGTTTTACTGTTTAGCTTATACTGAGTTCAACCTAAATTGTGCTGACACACTAGTGTGGGAGAAGTTAATAAATGCTTATTTTAAGACCAGATGAACATCACGAGGGCACCAGACCAGTCCAGTCTCCTTGTGTTGCTACTCAGAAAAAAAACAAACAAAAAAAAAACTGATGACCACTTCCATTATGATATTGCTCAAGTGAATCAAGGAAGCCATAGAAGACAGATACATGGTTACACAGTATTTTAACTGCAGTAATGAATTAATCAAACTGTATGACTGGATGACCTAGCCTCTCATTCCATAATTCACACAACTTAAGGGAGGAAAGGACACATGCTGTAGCCTAACAGCCATTTCTCATTCAATACTGAAGGAACGAAACAGGACCCAGAAAGTTTCACAATGTATTATACAGTATCCCAATAGGTCAGTGCCACCATTGAGGAAGTGCAAAACTGGTTGCACTAGTTCCCCCCCCCCCAGGGTATGGTCACAGGTGCGGTAGGCTTGTCTATCAAACTCTGGGAAATATTCTTTATTTAAAAGGCGGCAATTTAAAGTTTATGTTTAACAGGTGGGTCAATTTTAAGATTTGTATAAAAGTCTTTAGCCTTCTTCCAGAAGAAAAATAATCAACAAACGTTAACGTTACACTGTATTCTCATGACATCACAAAGAAAAGTAAAATACTTCATCATTCACAGGCAATTTCTGACGTTGGATAACTTGTCTGTGAATGTTAACATTACTCTCGTGTGAGCAGTGTCACGGGAGGATAATCGAACGACATGCGGAACAAACATTTAGAGTAACGTTAACGCATCATGTTCTCGGCTGAATACATAGCCTACAGATTGGCCGAAGACCACGGTTCGGTGGCTCGCACGCGGTAACAGCAGGCTTGCAAACAAACCACACGATGTCCGCAAAACTCAGTCAGATTGTATGTACGCCTGAACAGACCGAGACGCTCACCTGTGCGTCACCGGAGAACTACTGGATTCATCCACATACAATTAGCAGAATTTCGCATGACTTCTCAAATGCAAACCCAAGAATTGCTCGAATAATTTCATAAATTACGACGACGTTTACTAGGCTACCTGCTCACACATGCCGTCAGAAGGGAGAAACACTTTGTTTTACCATTGATTAAAGCGTTTTTTCCTGACAAGGAAATGAATTACCCGCTCTACACAATTCATTTTGCCTGCGTGAGTGTGTTGTGAAGGATATCTGAACAACCAAATGCCCTGCATCAGTACTGAAACACATTGCCTTGGTAAAGAATAAGTTACATGTTATCGTTACTCACCATTTGGTCCATATTTCTCCAAATTTATTTTCACTTGTTCGAGGGTCAGTCCAGTGTTTTCGTTCACACCGAAGTTTTCTAAAACTTCAGATGCTGTTTTAGTGTGGGCGTTTTCCATCTTAGAGCACTGTCTACAGCAATGACTTGAAATACATGTAGTAATATAAATAAAATGCGCCTAAACCGAATATATTTTTAGATATGTAACAAAACAGATTTCAAACGAGGTGCGCTGACTGCCAAGTGGAGGTGGGTCGGTGATGACTACCACCTGCCCCTTCTGCAAGCCGACGAGTTCAGCCGTACCTCCTGAGTCCAAGTTGCAAAGCAGCTATTAGTCTACCCAATCGGCGAGATTGATATCTTTACTTCATCTGGAAGGTGTACTTCTCTCATAAGGTCCGCCTCTTTTTCGTGAGAGAGCGTGTCCGAGCACCCACTCGCGCTCCTATTGGCTCGCATTACCTGAGTCAAGCAGAGTCACTGAACCGCCATTGCGTGTTAGCGTCTCTTTCTATTTAGTCACGATATGCCAGACATTCAAAAGCAATATTTCAGACGTTGATTAATTACAAGTTAAATATGAATGAAAATATTCAGATGTTTACACTTTCAAAATTTCCCTACTTCAGAATGGTTCAGGAAGTCTTAAAGTTGGTCTCGAAAGTGAATGGTGTTCTATAAAGAGTTAGCCTACTTTTTGCTGCAGATATGCTTACTTGGCAAACTATATTATATGTCTATTCTGTGAGATGTGCATATACAAAATTTGCTAACTTTCTTTCAATCAAACATAGGAATAGCCTAATAGATGTTCTACTGTGCTCGCATGTAATTCTACCAATTCATGACCACTAAAAGATGAGTGCTGGTGGTCTTAGGTGAGATAGGTAATATCTTCAATACACGTATTGCAGTTTGCTGTCAATCTTCACTTCAGTGATTCAGTAATATCAAATGACATTAGCCTGTGTTCACTCCAGCATAAAAATCATAGTCAAAGCTTTTTTGTAAGCTGTGTGGAGGCTCTCACAGAGTTAAAGAATGTTCCACACTCATCCTGTTGGCTTCAGGCTCATAGGTGACATACCTGCAGTATGAGGGTGGTTGGTTGCGGACGGTGGCCCAGCTCTGCATCAGCGGGAACCGTGGAGGAACAAGGTGCTCCAGTTCTGTCCAGCCTCACAGCGAGGTTGCTCTTCCACTGCACACCTATATATAGCTGGGGCCTAATTCGCACCATTGTGTTTAAAAGTTGTAGACATGCCACAACTGTCTCTTACAATGTCTAAGAAAACTACAAGGTGTTTGTCAGGAGTTTGGCATTTGTATTCCGCCATGATGTTGGTCAAGAGCATAAAATAGATATTTTCAAGTGCCAGTCACACCTTTGGACTGTCTTTAGTCTAGTCAGCTAGCAGTAGATAATGCTGACTGAAGTGACTTTTATATATAGTGACTTATATTTCATATAGTGACTTTTATTTATATATACAAAATAGATATTTTCAAGTGCCAGTCACACCTTTGGACTGTCTTTAGTCACTTTAGACGCTGACTGAAGTGATATATATATATAAGTGTACACTGTCATCTCCAATTGTCTCCTTATGTACACAAAGCGTTGTTCAGCCAAAGCATTTTGCCAGACCCTCCCTTATCCTTGAGAACCAACTCTCCTGTCAGCTACCACTTTCTTTGTTGTCCTGCACATGGACCCCTGCCCTTCCTCTGGCATGATAGGCATAGATGCAAAGATGTAGTAGGAGTTAGTGATACTGCACCTCAGCCTCATAGGCTGTTGCCTCTCCTGTGCTGCAGTGCCCATTGGTATTCACCAGGCTTTGCCACTTAATCAATTACCCACAGTGACTGACTCCATTCAAGAAAATCCACCGAGATTTGGACAGAGAGAGATGCCCCAAGGGCTCATTTTTGGCGGCTTAGGTGAAAATACACAGATAAGTGGAAATATGGGCAATAGCCTGCATCCGAATCCAGGGAACAGAATTGGCAGTGACATTTATGTACCACCTGCCAGCTCTGAAACTTTTGAAAATATCACAACTAAAAAACACAGACATTCCATAATGTCCGTGTGTGTATTAAATATAGAGAGAAATGGAAAACCAGGAATATCACAGGTATGTATACAGCACGTGTATATAGTCATCTAAACCTATGGATGTATGATGTGTGTCATCGTCTCATGCGATAACAAGGCAGGGTACAGACGGACTTAATGTCCTCTCTGTACACACAACATGTAGCTGCAACCCTAATAACTTTCGCATCACAACACAAATTATTCCAAACAACATAAACTGCCACAGTCCTGCCCCCTGGTAGCCAACGTCAAAGGGTAGCCCTCAAATACCAAAGGCCTTACGACAGGGAAGTCCTCAGTCCTCCAACCGCTGCCCCCACCACCACCACCACCACCTTCACCACACCCCTCTGCCTCGCTCTGAACACAATGGCTGTCTGTCCGTCCCAGCTACTTAAGCAGCACTTACACCATATTTTCCACAGTCCTCTCTGCTTTCCAGCACTCTTTGACCTCACCTCTGCTTACACTTGCATTATGGAAATGAGCAGGGGCATTTCACACAGACAGGAAAAATAAAAATTTTGTCTCTTGACACTGTGCTTGGCATACCAGGACTGACCACCATGCTTTACTTATGATCCTCTTGGTTTTTCCAAATGGGCCCATTATCAGTGAATGAAAAATACATCACAAGTAAATGTTATTGAGCTCTGCAAGGAGCCAGAAATGCAAAAAGGGCCAGGTCTGACTCATTCCAGCAGCTTTTTTGATACAATCTGCAGAGTGTCGATTAAAAACTGTCACCACAGCTGGCGAGCTGGGCTGAAGTGCCATGAAGTCTGTGACTGCTGAATGAATGCTGGCAGGTGACGCTGCTCTGCTGTGGCGCATGCCAGTGACTTTGACTCAAGGAGATCTTGAGAGAGCCTGGGCTGCTGCAGCAGCTGCACCTGACAGGCAAGGCTGAGAGAAACCCCCACCTCCTCAATACACACATGCAGACACAGATACACACATACACATACACATCCCATCCACACACTTATTCTCTCACACACATGCAGACACAGACACACACTCTCTCTCTCTCTCTCTCACACACACACACACACACACAAACACAGAGATCCCACACACACTCACACTCCTCTCCTTCTCTCAGTTCCCCTCCACCCACCCCAGATGGGAAATGCTGCATCTGTGACGCAGTAGTTGTCTCAGAGGATGCCGCAGAGGGAGATACCAGTGTGTTCACTCTCAGCTCATTGAGAAAGAGCAGTCGCATTCTCTTATATCGCCCCAAATGTCATCTAACAAACAGGGCACAGGGGTCCCTTTGGACTCACAGATAACAGCCTCTGCAGTAACACTGGTAGTACGGCATCCATGCTATTGGATGTTACACTGTAAAATAAAATGTAGATGAAAAATAATGGAAAAGCTATCAAAAGGATGAACATAAACTATACTCAGAGAAACAAGAGAGATAAAATGGCCAAATGGTAGTTTCCAAAAATAGCTTAGGCTATTAAAATGATTTCAACAGTTTGCCCACTGTTGTCTGTCACTAATGGAATGAGAGGTTGTATGAAGGCAGGCAATTAGTCTGTACCATGGATGCAGTTTTCTGATATCGTGAGCAATGTGAACGCTTGACTAAGCAACAGACCAGGAAAGGCGCCACTGGATGTTTGGAGGGAAGAGCTTGGCAGAAAAAAAGGCAGAATCAGATAACATGTTTTTTAAATAGCCTAGCGCGTACAAAAGGTGTAATCGTCCTCACGTAAAAGGTAATCTGAAACAGAAGTAAACAAATGACAAACTGACACCATCATATGTTATGTGCAGAAAAATCCACAAAAAATCTGAGAGATATCTAAAACAGTTATTTTTTCTTTTACCAAATAATAGAATGACCATACCCTAGAAGACTAGGGACATTGTTGATAACGTTTACTTTACACCGTGAACTTTTTACCTCCATTCAGAAATGTGAATACGGAAGCTTTTGCAACAGCACTTTCAAAAAGGCAACTTGTTAGAGATGGGAAAGACGGGAAGAAGAACTGGATGTGGTGTTCAGTGCAAGGTAAAATAACACCGTAAATATCCATAACACACACACACATACACTCTTCAGTATATGGTTCCACAAATTGTACTGTCCAAGTGCCTTTCCCTACCCCTCCTATGTCAAGAAAACAGACTCAGATCAATGACTCTCAAATACTGGGCTTAGGTGGCTGAACTTGTTCATTGATTAGATTGTTTCAGTTTAAGGCAGGCTGAGCTTTTTTTCTTCTTCTCTTTACAGTGTAGAGAACAGTGAAAGAAAAGGAGAGTGAGAGAGAGAGATTTAAAGAAGGGCATCAGATAGAAGACATCAAATAGATGAAGGAGGTAATGACAGTAAAACAAATGAGTAAGCAGTAGAATGGAAAGAAACAAAGAGGTATTTAGATTGCTATAGACAGAAAAAAGTGTGTGTAGAAAGATAGATAGATAGATAGATAGATAGATAGAGAAAGAGAGAGAGAGAGAGATTGTATTTGAGCTGGCGTCAGTGATAGACAGGCTCTCACTGTCAGCTGGGTGGTGGGTTGAAAGAAAGGGCCAGGGTAAGTATTGATTATGAGGACCAGCCAACCCCTACTTCAACAAAGGTGAGTTGGCTGTGCTGCTCATGCAGTTCCCTTCTGAACAACGGCAGTGGTGGTTTTTAATAAACCACAGCTGGGGCCTTCTCACATGGATCCCCTGGCATGATAAGACCCCTGCGACTTTCTCCTCAGTGGGGTGACAGTGTTTCATTCATCCAGTGTAACCAACAGGGTAAGGAGTGACTACAGGTGTCGTGTTGGATCCACTCACAGCTCTCTCAATTCTTTTGACAGAGGAGCAAAAACAACTAGCTTTTACTTCAGAGGAAGGAAATGATGTCTGTTAAAGTCACTCACAAAGAGAGATGGGCACACAGTGTCCACTTGGAGAGTACAGTGTAAAGTCTGAGTGTGCAGATTCATTCTCCATGTGTGTGCGTTTGTTTGTGTGTGTGTGTGTGTTTTCCTGCTGTGGAGAGGATGGAGCAGTGCTGGTTGCTGGCGCAGTTCTTCCGCACCAATTACTCCTGCCGCCTGACAACCTGCCAACGTGACGTGCCGGCACTCTGACAGGACCCGCCAAGCCCAGAGACGTGTGAACACATTAGATATTCCACTGATTTTAAAGGCATTTCACACTTGGCAAAGCTACACATGCAACTCAGTCTAGAGTTTGTGAAATGGAGGCTTTGCTGGGGTATCAGCATTGTTAGGTGTGGACATCTCGGACTTGATGTACAGCACATGGACACACAGAGCTGGATGGAATTGGAAAGTATTGATTTTCACAAATGAGGCTTCTGCAAGAAATGGCTTTCAGCTCAACAGCTGGTTGGTAGGGTGGTGTTTGGCACACCAGCCCTCAAGTTTAGCAAGTCTGGGTCTGCTCGCAGTACTGCTTCAAGACTGGCATGAACAGGATCCGACCATTTGCATTGTGCGGAGAGGTTAAAGATTGAGCTGTTATCTGAACGAAAGGTTATGTAAACAAACACCTCCACACTTCTCAACATGGATGCCATGGAACGCATAATCGCAAATACCTCCACAGCAAGCAAAGTGCCTTTGAAGAGGCAGTCAGCTTCATTAAAGATGATGAGACGCCGTGCCACTCATTTCTCTGGAGGCCGTATTCATTAGCACCAAGCATACACACACACACACACACACACACAGTTTTGCCTCAACCCCAAAACCTAAACAAAAGCAAGGGCCTGTCAATTTTGACAGACTCACTTGGTTACACACAAACTGGAGAAGAACTCAATCAAAACAAACAGGTCCCTGGACAAAGGCACGCCGCCGCCATACACCACATATTCGTAATTACTCTGAGGTGTGTGACAACAGAGGCCAGAACATCTGCTTGTTGAGTGGTGACAGAGAGGAACTGTGCCACCCCAGTGGAATGTCAGTTGTGTCCTTCAAGAGGACAGGCAAGGAGTGGGAAGGAGAGGAGAGGGTGGAGGAGGAAAGGGCTTTTTGAACTCTCATATGTAGATGAAGAGAACCTGTCTCAGAGGAGCAACTTCAAATGGCAGTGCTGAAGGGTGGCTTTCAAGAGGAGCCCTCTCAGCCAGCCTGAAAGGAGATGGACTGAGGAGGGGAGGGGAGGAGACAACCCTGGAGGTGGAACAGGTGACTACTGGAGTCTGTAATTAAGCCTGATGTGGCCTTGATGAAGTGCCCTTTAAAGGGAGCGTGGCCCATGCGCACTACTCTTGGAAGAGCAGGCCATGGATGTGAGGTGTAAATGTGACTGAGTGAATGAATGGTGCCATAGATTAGCTTAGTACGACTTTCATTCCCATCTCCTTATGATATTAATCCCTCCTGTAGACATTTCTGATCTCTTGCGTGCTCAAAAGGTACACTCCCCCCCCCCCCCCCCCTCTCTCTCTCTCTCTTTCTATCTCACTCCCACTCTCCCCACAGGCCATGACCTAACCATCCCCTCTGTTGGATGGATCGTAATGAGGGACAGATGGCTCCTCTTGCCGTGTGTCTCTTCCGCCCCTTGTCTCCAGGTTGGTCGGCATAGTAACTGGTGAGAGCCGAGGGCTTAATGATGACTCGGAGCTGATTGCCATTGAGTCAGTGGCTGTCTCTGGGGAGTGCGAACAAGACAGGGCATTCTTATCAGACGGCGATCTCAGTTCAACTTAGGCTCTATGCATTTCACCTGAGGCTGTGCCTGTAAGAGCAAAGTAGATGCAAGGCTACCAAGAGTGCTCCTCAGAGTTTATAGAGGGTTAAAGAAAACAGACCTTAATTTATACTGTTTTAAAACAACAGCAACCACACACATATGCAGAGAGAGAGAGAGGGAGCGATGTCCTATATATTGCTTTGTATGTTCTTAGCAAGTAGAGAGAAGAGAAAGAAAGAGAGAGAGAGAAAAGTCCAATACATTACTTTGTGTATTCTTAGCAGTAAAAAACTCCTAGGCACAACACATGCAGTCACAACATAAATGACATATAGATGGAAGCGTGGACATTTCAAACTACCAGTACTACAAGGTACTACTGAACTAAAACCACTGATCAAGCATGCATTTAGAAAAGTTATTTCTTGACGTGAAGTACACTTAAATCACTGCTTAGGGACAGTACTTCCTGTGGTGTTCTATACTGCTGACATGCTCAAAGTGGAAACAGGCCAATGGCCTTATTATATGATGTGACATGGAAATAGCATTAGCTTGACAACTCTCATGCAGCAGAGAGAGAAATGCAGAGCACATTTCAATTCTATGACACTTTAATTGTAGCATGACATGATTACAGTCATCAGACTCTGAGTGAAATAAAAAAAAGCACTGAAGAAAATTACTGTCTTCTACTGTTTTATTTTTTTAAAGAAAAAAAAGAAAAAAAAACATCATTCCAAAACAAAGGGATTTCCCATCGGTGACAAAGAAGCACAGACACAATAGAAGCATATAAAAACAAAATGCAATCAATAATATGCCCCCTGTGATAAACCCAATGCGGCACAGCACAAATGCAACAACACAGAGTCTGTGCTGTCTGTTGGAAAAAGAACCAGAACATTTGATATAACATAGAGCAGATAGCAAACCGGCAACTAATGTTAATTGACTGAGGCATAGGAAATGAGACTGAAATTGAATGTGAGTCTGCCCTATTCAGTTAGTGTTAGCTGCCGATTGCCTATTTGGTCTATGTTGTATAAAATTTTCTCATTCTTTTTCCTACCGACAACACTGGGTGACCTTGAACAACAGAGCTATCGATTAATTCACACTAGATTTCTCCTTTAACACTGTAACGTATGCTGTGATGGCTGCACAGTTCAGTCAGAGTTCAAACCTGTGAGATCACAGCACTTTGGACTGGGGGGGGGGGCAAGCATACTAGCAAGGAGGCTTAAGGGAACTGTGCATAAGAAGGACACCAAGCATTTCAAAGGAATACTTGTCGAAATTCACAACATTGTGAAGCATTCTTTCGCCCTCCTCAGATGAGGCTCTCACAGGTTGTCAGTTATGGGCTGGAGATCGTGACAATCGTGCTACTTTCCATGGAGTGAAAATCTTCTGATCTGCCCATTGATGTGTAGTTTTGTCATTAGTATAACTATAATGATATCTGGAAGAAAGTCACTTCCTCAGTATCAGCAGGTAACCATGATTCTGAGGTACATGTATTTCTCCGCTCACTCTAAACAGGGAACACTATTTTCCTGTGCAAATCACCACAGTCCTTGCACAGTCTGGCATACATGACCCACAGGACAGAAAAGATCTGAACTACATTTTCATCTTTCTAGAGTTGTGTCGTTGCAATCCAGATTCAGTTCGACTGTCAGTGAAGCCCATCCCTCAGGGCCTTCTCCAAACATCAGCCAGTAAGGTGACGAGAGCACATGAAGTTCCTCACAGACCCACAGTATGATAATGCATTGCGTACACAAAGCAGTGGCAGTTATTTTGATACAGTCTCCGTTTCAGAATCACAGCTGATAGAGGAAGAAGATAAATGACAGAGGGAGGCTGCTGTGGTATGTGAAGTTTCCATGCTACAAGCCTCTTAGCTGCAGCATGTCCCCTTCACGTACTGTATCTTCACTTAAATCTCCTCTAAATATAAACAGGAAGTGTTGATGAAGTGGAGGAGGTCTGGAGTGAGTGGGGCTGGAGCCAAGGCCCAGGAGAGATCCTGAAGAGCTGATGTGTCCCTGCTTTAGGGGTGGAACGATCACATTTTAGAAGCCCCTCGAAAAGCCCCCCCACCACCCTACCTCCACCACCACCCCCACCACACACACACACTCACACTCACACTCACACCTCCTTCAAGAGTGATTGCTTGTTCTACAGCACCTTATCTGAGAATCCGTAGTGTTACGGGTTCATTTCCTGCTCCCAGTCACTGCTATCTGGTTCATCATAGGCTCAGAAGGGCATTGTGGGTAATGAGGTAGTGCATGCCTCAAACAGAGAGAGGGAGAGAGAGAATAGAACTGTTCTACAGCAACAAAGCAGGGCCAAACTCGTCCTTCTCCATTATTCAGGCCCTGGGCTTGACAGCATGTGTATGCCTTGGAAAGGAAACGTCAAATAAACAGCACTCCACACTTCTTCTCCCCCTGTCAAACAGGAAGCCTTTCTCACATCAGTAAACTAGACAGCACACTGTTGCACTTGTCTGCAGCTGAGGCTTAGCATTTCAAACATGTAACTCTATGGGGCAAAACATCCACACATCCAAGTCTCTGAGATATGCAAGAGATGAGTAGTTTCCCTCCAAACACACTGTAGTGCATCCCATCACTCAGAGCATATGCCACCCACAACAGAGGCACACATTGCAAGTTTTCATACATCCATGATAAAAGCACTTGTGTAATGTGCACGCACACACACACAACTCTCTCTTTCATTCTCTCTTTTCCCCCCTCTCTCTCTCTCACAAACACACACACAGAAGACACACTCTTTTTGATTCTCTCTTTTCCTCTCTCTCTCTCTCACACAAACACACACACACAACTCTCTCTTTCATTCTCTTTTTTCCTCTCACACACACACACGCAGACAAAGCATGAAGAGTTCCAGCAGGAGGACTTGCCCAGCATTATGTCTGTGGGTGGGTCCAGATGAGCAAGCTTTCCAGGCCATTGAGTTATACTCCCGGCACACTAATACAGCTTAGAGGCAGAGAGCATCACAAAATATAGCCTCGGTTTCATCTCATGCAACACACAGGCTGGCGGACAGCAAGACACTGCAGAGAAATTCTAGAACTGCAAAGGCACCTGCTACTTCATATGGTGGCCATAATCAAACCATCACAAGCCTTTGTTGTCAGAATCACAATCAACACAAAAAACTAAGTATATAGAGTGGACATCAATACAAATTTTATAACAATGAAGGGAAACAGATTTATCCTATGTGCAGGTGGTAGAGGTACCTTTAGGCAACTGGAGTTTTGCAGGTTCAAGCCCCACTATGCCTGACCCCATTGAAGTGTCCTTTAGCAAAATACTGAACCCCAAATTGCTCCTGGTGGCAGGTTGCCACCTTGCATGGCAGCCTCCGCCAACAGTGTGAGAATGCATGTGTGTGATTGTGAGGCATACACTGTAAAGCGCTTTGAGTACTCATAGGAGTAGAAAAGCACTATATAAATGCAGTCCATTTATCTGTAATCCTTTAAACTATTTTTTCTATTCATGCTATGCAGCTAGCCCTGCTAGCATTTGGTACAGAGTGCCTTCAATGTAGTTTTCTACATTCTGTGAATGTGAATTTTCTGTTCAATTCTGTGAATTTCCACTTAATGTTTAATTCAGATTGTATACAGGCGTTAAAAACAAACTATGGCCTGAATTTAGAGTTCTGTATTTTATCCTCTTCGTTTTAGAAAACTTACAACAAACATTATTGAAAGTTGTGCTTGGATACTTTGAATTCTGCAAGACAACAGGCTCGACTCTGATGGGCAGGTTCTCCCACTCAGTATCTTGATGAATGGTGAATCATTTAGCATTAACGGAGTGATGGTGGACAGACCCAGTGATGCAAGCCCAAGGATGAATCATTATAGACTGAGGTCATTTTAAAGAAATGAAATAAATAAAATGTGTCAGGATCAAAGCAAGCAAAGGAGGCCAGTTAACATAGTATTACAGCGTATCACACATAGAAATAGCAAATTAACAACACCCTATGACTCTTAAAAAACGGACATATTAAAAAATGCCTAACAAAAATAAAAATATATATATAATGACTTGACTACTTCCATCACATCATATATTAGAACTCACAGAACAATTGCTAAAAGACAAGATTAATGACAAGGTTGCAGGAGGAATCCCCGGTACGTCATAACACTAGAGAGGACTAAAATGTGCCATAACAGACCACAGCACATTTGAAAAAAAAAAACTCCTCATGCCTTTCCTCAAGTAGAGGATCTGAACTGGATGCCCAGGGTTATGATGTTGATGGTGAACACCATTTTGGAAGGAAAAGTTACTATTTTAGCCTACAGCAGCTAAAATGTAGGCTACAACGTCAGACAAGAGTGAGGCTTGGATGGGAGCAGAGCCATCATTCACCCTGTAGGCCACCATAAGTGCCTTGAATTTAATGCAAGCAGCCAAGAGTAGCCAGTGAAGTTCAATGAACTGAGGTGTGACACGTGCCCTTTTTGGCTGGTTAAAGACCAGACGTGCAGCTGCATTTTGGTCATCTGTAGCGATCTCACCGCACAGGTTGGTAGGCCTGATAGGAGGACATTGTAGTTGTCAAGACGAGAGATAACCAGGGTCTGTACCAGGAGCTGGGTTGCATGTTGGGTTAGGTACGTCCTGATCTTCCTTATGTTGAATAGGCAAAGGTCAGTTGGTCATCGATCACGACACCTAGGTTTCTTGCCACTTTGGTGGGAGAAACAGACAGGGAGTCGATCTTAATACTGATGTCTTGATGCATGGCTTGGGCTGGGCTTGTTTGAAGGCGGTGGGAAATGTACCCCTATTTAGTGAAGCATTGACCACATGTGTGGTTGCTGTCACAATGGTGGGGGTTATGGCCAGGAATAGAGGCGAGGAATCTGAAACTTAAAGCATTAAAGCATTTTGTTACTTCGCAAGGCCTGAGACCTCCATGACACTTTTTCCTTATCTCCGCCCAGATAAGGTAGGGAGTCAAAACAGCCACCAATCGACCCATGAAGTGTAACAGAACCACCACAATGTCTCTTAACCTGTTAAATTAAGGTAAATAAGCTACAATAGTTGCATAGTGCCACTTTAATAAGAGTATTGCATTGTTCAGACATTATGAAATGCATGTAGAATACTTCCTAGCTATTGATAGGAAATGTGAACTGGGATTAGACTCTCAGGTTTGTTTTTTCCTCTATGGTGCTGTGCTGTTGCAATGGCTTCAGACCTTTGGCTAACTGCACAATTATAACTGCAGCACAACAAAGATGAGAGAGGGTATAAGACTGTGAGAGATTGAGAATAAACTAGGGGAAATGTCCTGAGACTTGGTTTGACTGGGTTTCTGTGGGCACAAGACAAGAATGTGGCCTAGGGTGCTGAGGCTTATGCTAAGCTATGTGTCTGAGCTGTAATAGGAGGTGTTCAGGTGGATGGATGTTGAATGACACCAGACACCAGGTTGATATTCAGACTCCTACCTCCTCCTCTTTAGATATGGTGAAAGGCAGATGGTGGTTCCGGTCCATTGGAAATAGTGTGTGTGAACTTCTTCTGTCTTAAAGCTTTCCTGAATCTGAACCAAGAACTACCACATGTAATCAAAGTAGGTATATACTGCTACTGCAGGTCTGGATGAATACGTTACTCAGCAGAACATTTTATTTTAGATAAAAATTGTTTTTTATTTTCAGGGTCAGTTAATGAATTAAGAAACTGATTTTGATCAGGTTCTGTGTTGAAGGCATGTGATCAACAACAATAAGTGATATCGAAGCTTTTATTTCAGAGAAAGAATCCAAGAACTGCTGCACAACTGAGAAAACTATTTGTGGTACAACAAGCTATTTGTACTTTTTGTACTATTACTTTTCCTACCAACTATAGACTGATGATCCAACACCAGTTATTGGAATTGTGGAACGAACAGAACAAACAGGAGGATCACCAAAGGCAGTTCATAGGAGCACCATCATGCTCCATTATGCTCCATCATGCATGTTTCTTCCCCCTCCTGGAGTGAAGTTTAGATTTCCTCCCACCACCAGGAATCCCTGAACACAACAAAATGAACAACTAGTATTTAAAAGAATAATGGCATGCATGCAGAGTGGAGTTTGGCAAAGGATTCAGCAAGGCCCTGATTAGACACAAAGCCAAAAGCTTCAACATCATACAAGTCGACAGCTGAACTATGCAGCAAACTCAGTGATTAGTGTGAGTGAAGAGACTGAGGATTGCTGAGGGTGACATGAAGGTATTAGTATTGATGTAGCAACATGTTGTAATAAATAGTGAAAGTAATAACATTTTATACCACTATTTGGTTGAATTGTGCTGTACACTTTAGGACATGCATTAACTTTCAGATATATGCATACCTACAAAGACATCCACTTTTTTGATGTGTTTAATTTGAGGGTCAAACTAAACTAAATTAAACATCATATTGCAAATTATGCAATATTACATAATTAACTGTAATTAATACAAATTACGATGTACAAATTATATGTTGCCACTATTACGAATTAGCAACCTGATAAGAGCTTAGAAGATAGTAGTTACACTACTTAACATATTAAGATATTATTACATAATAAGATGTTATTTGAGAGGGCTCAACAGAATTGAAGCCAGGTATCAAAAGTGATACAATTAGTGCCATGACTATATACAGTAAGATCTAATGTAAGTAAGATTTAATTTTCAGTGTAAACAAACTCACTTCATTTTAGTCGGTCTTTTCCTCAGTGAGGCCCATTCCTTTAGGTAGAGGTATCTGTACTCCTCCCTCAAAAAACTCTATACACACACCACACACAGCGGAATTATAATCCAAGCCAGAATATAAAGCTATAAAGCAAGTTAATCTGTCATTCACTTTGTGCTTACCCTTAATAATGCCCTTAATCTTCTTATTTGCCAGGTTATTTACCTTGTACAGACAAGACACAGTCATTGTTATTGCTTAAAAATGCTTTCAAATGGCCAGAGTAAGAGTATGAGTTCTAGAAAATATGTCCCAGTCAATGTAGATTAAAGCAATAGATTTCCTTACCCCTTTTTTGATTAATGAATGTTTGCGAGTTTCAATTTTACACCTAAAAATATTTTGGGACAAGTTATTACAAATGCCATTGTTGCATGTACAGTAAATTACCAGATATAGTATTGCACTTGTGTGTGTTTTTACTTAGGTTCTTGATCAACCAGGACCAGATGGCTTTTGTTGAATTCAACCTTCACAAGAAGCTTACAGTCCTGTAGGTGAGAGTTTCATTATTATATTTTCTGCAGAATAAGAAATAATTTAGTGAGCATGTATGGCATTCCAGAGATGGCTTGTCTGGACCTTGTGTGTGTGTGAGTGTGTGTGACCTTCTGTGTATGAGTGTGTGACCTTGTGTGTGTGAGTGTGTGTGTGTGACCTTTTGTGTATGAGTGTGTGTGTGTGACCTTCTGTGTATGAGTGTGTGACCTTGTGTGAGTGTATGTGTGTGACCTTGTGTGTGTGAGTGTGTGTGTGAGTGTGTGATCGTGTGTGTGAGTGTGTGACCTTGTGTGCGTGTGAGTGTGTGACCTTGTGTGTGTGTGTGTTTCCTGTTTGTGTGTGTGTGTCCTGTTACCACAGATAAATAGTTGTTTTGTTGTTCTGCAATAAACTTCAGTTTTCAGAGTCCACCTTTATTAATGTTAATGGTTGGAGCCTCAGTGAAGTCCATCAGAACAGGACTGTTTGCAAGAACAGTCATCAGCAGCAGTACAAATTAGTAAAGCCAAAGGCAGAACAGGAAAGCCAGACACAGAGTAGTGAGACAGAGACAGAAAAGAACCACAAAGAGACTATCAATCAAAGACACATAAAACAATTAATAAGAGACACCAAATGACCACACAACAAGGTAAATTGAGAGGATTAGAAAAAGAAATGACAAATTTGGAGACCAAGTGAAACATGATTTAGCCTTTATACTAGATACTGTTTTGAATGTTTCTTGCCTTAGACAAATTAGCTACAAACAATTTCAGCAAAATCCTTTGCCAACTTTCCATCTGTGGAGGAGAACAGAGGAGTTACTAAGAGAAAGAACACTAACACATAGTTAACACTATTCCATCTTTATGGTAAATGGACTGCATTTATTTCTACTCCTATTTGTTATTTGTTTTATTTGTGTGTGCATAGTTTTGTAATTTCTGAATTCCATGAAAGAAAGAGTCTCAGTTAATAGTACTTTGAATATTAGAACACTTAAGCTGATAGCATGTGTGAAGACACATGTTGAGCTTGAGGAGACGTAGATGGAAGTTTTGGGGGGCACAGATGTACACAGATGTTTTCTGACCGTGCTTGCCGTGAACTATCGAAAGGAAACTGTAATAAGTGGAAATTTATTTTATTGCTTTGTAAACTGGATAATTTATTTCTAGATAAAGACTTTTTTTGTTGAACATGGTTTTTGCATGCATCCATTACTTTCCTAAATGCTTCCAAATTCCTGAATGACAGAGACTGTATCTGCTGCCATAACACAAATTAACTCTAGAAAAAAAAGAAAGGCACTCTTTGCTTGTTAAAATATTTAAAAGCCTTTCTTTTGACACATTTTTCATGATGGGGAAATGCATGTAAAGAGGGCGCTCAGTCCCCAAACACCAACACCAAAGAGCACCTACAAAATTCTTCTTAAACTTCCCAGCACTTTGGATTATTTTCTCTTCATAAAGATGCAAGACGTGAGGATATAGTGACATGTAATGTTTGTACAGACAAATACTGTGGGTGAATCATATGGACAAGTTTACAAAGATGAAGATTCGTCTATACAGATATACGTGTAAGGAGACAGTGAGAATATGGTATTAAGATACTTGGATAGAATATGCAAAAGAATTTCTTCCTAGCGTGCTATGATTTTCCTAACTTTTGTAAAACAGATGTGAACGAACAGAGTAAAGGTAAAGTGCACATGTGAGTCCATGAAGGGTGAGATGTTCAGCAGTGTTAGAGCTTCAGCAATTGCAGAACATGAAAACACAGATCATAACTTCATATGAATGAAACTACCTATTAGCGACCTATTAGTTTATGAATCCAATTTGTAGAATGATGCAAATGGAACTTAATCTAGGCTCTGCCATGTGATCTTACCTCTGGAAAGTCAAACTGAAATGGTCCTGATTTGTAGAGTGACATGAGAGCACTGTTGAAGAAATACTCAGAGATACCCACATATGTCATCTGGTCCGTTTCCCTAAAAACAAGATCTGAACCTTGATGTACTGGATCAGTATTGACCCCCACTCCCCACTGAAAAAGTAGCCCTGAGAGAGACAGACACACACACACAAACACACATAGTGTATTCCTGTCATTGCAATCTTTTTAAACAGTGATAACAAGGCTATACAACAGGGGCTCTAATTTCAAGCTGCAACATAGATTACAAATAGGTCTTGGACGTATGGTTGGCAGTGGGAACAACAGTGTAGAGTGCAATCAAGCATTAAATACTTTGAGAGATTATTAGCACAAATTAGTATAATGTGTGAGTGAAGAGCCCCAGTTTTTTCGCACGTACTGTATATGTATCTGTACTGTATCAGGTTGTGGAATTGATTCTAGGCACAACATTTGACTGAAGAGTGGGGCACAGCTGCAGAAAGACAGTTCTGGTACTCAAGGGTATGTTCTTTACAAGAAGAAGATACAAATTCACCTGGATGTGGTTAAATTGTGTTAAAGATCACAGAATGAGCAAACCTTGTTAAAGAAATATTTGAAAACTGGTGTCAGTATTTCCCAATTCAGCCTGAAAAACAGCAGGGTGGAGGGGTATTCTGGATTAGGTCTTATTAATTTAAGTGAAAATTAAATTAAGTAACCTATTTTTCCTAGGCCTGATTAAAAAACACAGATGCACCTCTAGTAAACCTAAATTCGCTCTTCAGGTCTGTCAAGCCATGAACCCTTGCACCTCAACCATTTCACTGGAAACCCAGGAAACAATCACAACCGCTTATTCAGCATGGGGTGGGCTTTATATGATTATATATATATATATATATATGTCTAAGATTAAACTATGGACATGTATTTTCATTCATATTAGTAAACCATGGCAATTAAAACCATTGTTTTATGTGAAAGATGCACTGAAATTTTGGTTGGAGTTTAATGCTTCATTTTAACTTCAAATCTCATGTTGGTTATGGCCCTGGAAATTACAGGCTAATCACTAGATGCCAGATCGTACATGATGTGGGTCTCGTTCCTATGCTAAATTTCTTATGACAGGTATATATGACATGATAATCACCTTTTGACAATCTACTGTTTTGCTTTTTTTACTAAATGAAGAGCAGATCTTTCATGGAACAGCTTAATGCCAACTTGCTTTTTAATTCTATAACCAGTTTTAAGATCATATTACCACAGGATTGTAGTGTTTCTTGTGAGAATACTATTGGATAGGATGTCACAATCTGTAGGTGGTATCTCAACCTCAAGCCGTCACTGAGAATTTTTACCCAGTCTCACTCCAATCTTGACACTCACACCATCTAAATCTACAGTGGTTGTGCGTACAACACTCCAACTGAGAGAAGATATACAAAAACTGATGTCTTGAAGTTCTATTGTGAAGTTCAGGTTCCTGATGTGGAATTGGAGACCAAAATTCTCCTTGAATTGAAGACTGACTTCAGCTGGATTCACCATTAGCCTGGTTATCATCAATCTAAGTGGAGGAGGAGAATTTAAATGACGTAAATTTTAATGGTAAAACAGTAGAATGGATGAATTGAGTATTGCACTTTGTACTCAGATGTTAAAATAGAATATGTTCAACTTCGATTTTGATAAATTTTACAAACCTTATTACAACCTTATTTCAACAAAGCCAAGGTAAAAATGGTTTTGCATTCTGTCACCTTTAAATAAAAACACTTTCCTGTCTTTCTGGAGAGAACATCATCAAACTAGTAAAATATAGGCCTACTATTAAAATAACATTATAGCTTACCTTTTAATTCTCACTCTCTCTGAGAGAAATATATTAGAATATGCTACATCAGCCAGCGTGTTTGAAAATGCCATGCCATAATCAATCACTGCAAAACAGCACAAATGCTACTATTATAAAAAAGTAATTATGAATTAACTATCAATAACTGCATCAAAGGCAGACTGTGTCTAAAGGGTATAGAACAGCAACAGCTGTATATCAGTATGGGATATGGCATTAGGAAACAAAATTTTAAATACCTTTCACATACGTAAGGGATAACGATCGTTGAGGTGTGCTGTTATACGGAATTAATGAACGAGGCGGAGGCAAAGCAGTTCCCTCCATCAAATTCATTAAAACAGCACACCTCGAAGGTTATCCTGCTTGTCACCTGGTTGCACATACACATACACATACAAAAGCATGCATCTGTAACTTGCCAGCAACAATGGAAACAGCTGTTACTAGCAATAGCCACCGTTTTTAGTAAGAAAAGAAAGTAGTACAGCAGTAGTACAGCAACTGACCAGGCCGAACATGCCCTTTTGTATGTTGTAAATGCATGCCTTTTCCTTACACTCACGAGTTGCAGTTAATGAACCTGGTGGAGGGAACTTAACTCTGCATTCGCATTGTGAAGCTCTTTGCCTCTGCCTCTTTCATTAATTCCGTATAACAGCAACATTGCTGGCCTTTATCTTTCATTAACACACACCCAATCAGAAAACAGTATTCCATTTCTCCAGGTGATAAATGCATATAATGCATTGCAGTGGACCAAGCACAGAGCCATTAGTGATAATAAGTTAAAATATAAATTCTCATGTGAGCTATAATTCCATTACTGTTTCTGTAGTGGTTTAAGGTAAGAGTGTTCTTATGTGTCCCAGACAAATTTCTCCATTGGGAGACAATAAAGATGGATGGAAGAATAAAATAAATGCAACTCATTTACATCAGCAGGTCTCTTGTACTTTTATTCTCTGGGAGTACTTATAATACTAATAAAAATAGTCAAACATATTTCTCCTAAGAAATCTGTTAAAAGAATAATTACAATGCTGTAAATAGATTCTATTGTAATGGGTTCTGAGACAGTGCTGTAAATATCTTGCAAACTTCATGTAAATATCTGTACAGACTGCTAATGACAAAATAGAAACTGAGTTTCTCACTAGTGCAAGATGCTTTTCAATATCACTTTGGAACAATATGTCTGCTACATCATACCTTATTACCTTCATATTTTTTTAACACAATTTATTTAGTAAAATGAACATTCCATAATTCTTACAAACAGGCTGTGTTTTGTCTGTGATCTGCATTTTCAGGCCAGTAGGATGGCCAGCAGTAAGGCCGGAAATCAGGAGGACCAACAAGAACAAACGGAACATGGAGTAAGTCATCATGTGAAACAAAAACAAAAACAAAACAGAAAAAGAGGAGGAGGATGAAGTCAGTGTCATAAGGAGAACTGGTGTTGTCTTGCAAGGGGCAATGGGCATTAAAATCAATTATTAAACAGATCGTTATAATGCTGTAGCTTGCTGTATTATGCTTCATTCACTTCCCAGCATTCTACAGTCTGATATTTCTTGATAATGTATGACAAACTACTGTTAAGGAAAATTACAGTTAACGGACTACTAAGTTAACAGACTACTTTTTTTGTGGAAGCTATTAGCTATTGGATCTTAATCATTAAAATGACTCCCTTCAGAGAGATTCAAGAGCCCTCCACAGGTGTCAGGCTCCTGCATCATCTATCGGGAATTATTCCACAATAATGACCACCTTGCAGAACGTTATCCCTTACATACTGATCTGAGTGAAATTTAACACAGTTCATTTGAAAATATTACAAGAATTGTGTAAAATCATTAGAAGTGGAAACAATAAGTGAGAACAGGCCTGGTCAAAAATGTATTGAAGTCAAAAACTAATTATTTACTTTTTAAAAAATCGGTTCTGCTGAACCGATGTTAGGAAAATGTTACCTGTGTTTTGTGTGTCCTAGTCCAAGTTTAAGCTGTCACTATCTTTCATTGTGTGATTGTATGCCTTTATCTCCCTTAACAATGGAATTCTTGTTCTGATTGGCTGATGAAAGTCTTTGAAAAAATGAAAAAAATGATATCCTAAATACAAACGGGAGATAAGCAGGATAACAGCCTTTGAGATGACCAGTTCGATGGAAATTATGACTTGGCAGAAACAACTCTGGAGTTTTACATTGAAGTGTGACTACTGTGTGTTTAACACAAATAATTATATTAATGAAGGATGCTTGAAAATTATAACAATGTGGTTCATATAGGTGTTTTCCTGGGGCCCCATAAGTACCTTGAAACACCCTGGCACTGACCTCTCAGGGTCATAATACATTTGACCTTTTTCTTCTTGGTCTTGGGTCTTTGCTTCAACAAAAGGTGTGGTATTGTGCTGCAGTTTCTTTCAAGAGGATGTGTCTTTTAGCAAACAGGATTCTTCTGAAAAAGGCAAACAAAGCTTAGCAAGCAAAAGTGGACCAGGAAGACTGTCTGTTTCTAAAACCTTTTCACAAACACACTTTTTTCAGTAAAGATTGGCCAGGCTAGTGCTGCCTAACACCTCCACTCAATATTATGTTTTGTTATAGCACAATAAACTAGACTCTTTTCCATTGCATTCACTTCAATTACATATATAGCTTGACAGAAAGCTGCATCCTCTTCCTCAGGCCTCCCTATGCCTCCAGCACATCGTGGGCATGCGCTGATGTTTCAGTAAAGTGAGAGACAGGAAAAGCTCCAGGAAGCAGTTGTTCCCCTGATTATTGTGGCTATGCTACCACTGGATGGAGTGACACATGCATCCTTGGCCCCTGACAACACTCAGGTTTTACTGTTGTGTTAAGAGGGGATATACTGTATATCTACGGCCGGAAATGACCCCAAATCTCACGTTTATTTAGGGTTGCCTAGTAACAGGAACAAACGACCTAAAAAAAATTATCTAAAAATATTTTTAAAACTTCTACTTCTACCACCAATCTGCTTTAGTTCTTCATTCTGTTCCATAACTGTAACTATAATGCTTTAGAGTTTCATTCTGTTCCATAACTGTCACTGTACGTGTACCACTTCTAGCCCTAACCAAGTTTTACTGGAGTACTGAGGGTTAGTCTTAGTGTGTGTTTTTCTCTCAGCAGTGGATGGGTCAGTGTTTTGCACTTGTGTTGTCAGTCCCCTGTAGGCAACTGCAAAAGGTCTTGCACTGTACTGTGTGGCTATATTTAAATCAGGAAATATTGTGTCTGTCCTCTAAAAGGGAACTAGGATTTAACCTTAAAAGAAGATTTTAGGTCACAGAGAGAGACAATGTTAATAATACACAGGGTATGGACAGTGACAGGATGACCAAGACAAGAAGGGCAGAAAAGTGAAAATCTATTGTGGTCAGTATTGCATGTTTGTTAATAAAGATAGAAAAAAGACTGAAGAAATTACAGTGGAGTTTTTTTTTTCTTTACAACAGGCCATAACTTTTGGCTCTTAGCAAACTTAACAACATACAGCTTGCTATGCCATAAAGCATATCCAAAAAGATATGAGGCAAAAATGTCAACACATAGCAATGCATCAAGCTGCTGGAGAGGATGTCCCTCTGCAAACAGTATTCCTCTCCCAAAGGCAAGAGTTAATATGTCAAATACAAACACATAAAATATAGATCAGGTTTGGGAGGATGAACAACTCAAACACAGCAAATCGAGTCATAAATACAAAAGGTCGAGAGGCCCACAGACATGTGGAAAGTCATTAAATAGTGATTAATATAGTCAGGATACATTGAAAGTGCTAAAATAATGATCAGTTTCCATTTATATATTTGTTTATAGTGATCATCAAGGATGGTCCCATTGGCATGACTTGTTTAGTAAACTGTGCACATACACACTTTCTTTTCACCTAGGTTCACCCCATTTTTTTTCTTTCACTTTCCCAGCATCTGTGTAACATAACTGCTTGTGTTGTTGGTTCAGTTTGTTTGTTATGTGTGCACAGAGCGTGTGTGTGAGAGGGAATTTGTGTGGTGGGTGGGCAATCTTTCTACTCAACCATTATCGATGAGGAGGCGGTGAGTCATCACGATGAACCCCTTACATCACACATGCATTATGTGCACACATAGACGAACAAACACACACACACACACAAAGATAACCAATCACACACATACACACACAGACATTCATATTTTAGGCGGGCACCATCATCCTCCCACCATGCCCACTTAGCCTCTTCTCAGTGACCCTCCACACTCACCTCACAAAACAATATGTGTTTTGTACACATGGGCAGCCAACTGCTCCTCCTGTGCACATGCACACACACACACACACACACACAGTAAAACCACAAACTCGTTTTCAGATGCAATGGACCACACTCCCTTGCAAATCCAACCTGCTCTGACCCCACCACTCCCACACAGAAAAATACCTTAAAGTGAAATTAAACACATACACACACACACACTTTCCCAAACACACTGCCACACTGATCTCCCATTCCTACACAAGTCTCGCTCAAAAGTGTTTTTTTATTTTTTCCTCTGAACAATCACACAGACGCGGATAGTCTCTTTTGATACTCTCCACGGTTCCTCCACAAACACTGCACACATGTGGATGCGGTTCTGGTGTGTCAGAGAAGTCACTGGCCTCAAATGAAGGCAACACAATCAGACAATGAGAGAAGAAAACAGCCAGGGAGCTATAATTACATAAAACACAAATTATTTAATTCATTCAGAGCCTCACTAAACTACCTCACAGCCCTAACACATTTATTTTATAATTATGAGAAATATATATATATATATATATATATATATATATATATATATAAATCAAAACTTTGCTTTGAGAAATTGCTTAGACAGTGAAAATCAGCTTGTTTTCTCACATTCTCTTGTCACCTCTATATGGGCTATGCTGTGCTGTATAGTCCCCAGAGACAGATCCACAGAAGCTGTTTGAGCCTTTAAATAAAATGCTGGCCTGATTAAGTTACCTTAGGGCTGAGCCCAGCCAAAGCTGTGCTCTTTATCAGCGATGCACCAAAAGAACGCCAGATCATTCAGAGAGAAAGAGAGAGAGTATGTGTGTTTGTAAGTGAGTGTGTGAGTGTGTGTGTGTGGGAGGGGGGTGAAAGAAAGAAAACAGGGGGATCTCAGCCAACCAAATACATTGCAGGAAATGTCAGGGCAATTGAGGAGGATTGGGGACAATAGCTAATTTTAGAGGAAAAAACACCTGCAGAAACCAGGTAGGTTGGATGGCCGATAGGGACGTGCTGCTCAATGACAAGAAAAGGCAAGAAGAAGAGAGCAGGTTGCTGGGGTAGGAGTGGGACAGGAAGAAGTTCTTTTATACCCTGATGTGTGGGAGTGTGTTCATTTCCTTCATCACACTCTGAGCATTGCCTTGTGTGATGATCACAGGGTGTTGTGCAAACATCTGGTAGCCCCTGACAGGACACGTACAAAGAAAAGTTGCTTTGCTTGTGATGGGTGCCGCTTGGTAGCAGATTTTGGTTCATGCTGTGGAGGAGGAGTTGGGGATGAAGAGAGCGAGAGAAAGAGAGCATGCGCGCAAGAGAGAGATAGAGAGAAAAAGAGAGGAGTGGTCAGACCTGGCATTTGCAATCCAAATAATGGCGGGACACGGCAGCCATGCAAATAAGCCGATCTGATAGAGAGTCATCAGTTGAAATGAGCGCAGACTCTGGGCTGTGAGCACAGGCCACAGCAAAAATCTCCTGCTGCGGTCGCTGCCGTATCTAACTGAAGCTTGTGAATGCGTTGTGGGAGGCACGTTTTTTTGGAGAGGGAATAAACACGGAGGAATGTGAAATGTAGCCCTGCTGTGAAAACAGAGTTAAAAGGTTGGTCAGGACAATGCTTTTATCTGCAGGCTGGAACATGGCTGTTGGAGGAGCTCCTAATCTCCCCCTTCACAAGATTTGTCTGAGCATCACATCAATAAAGCAGTTAATTGGTTCAGCTGAGTTCGGTTCCAAGCGCTCAGCTGAAACAGGCCCTATAATAGCTAGGACACAACACAACACAAAGTTTGGGGGATAAATGTCAGGAGAAAGTTTGTGAGCATGCATCTGATAACAAATTCAATCTTTCTCTTTGTTGAGGCCAAAACCTGTTTACTCACCATTGAAATGGGATTGGAAAAAGAGTCTGCAAAAGCATGGAGCTTTAGAGTGACCTCAATCAGTTGTAGCGGACAGTGGTTCTGATTATTTTGTCTGACATTTTGTCAATTGCTTTGTAATCAAATAACAACAGAACAAGGTTAGCAGGAATGCCCCTGGTATGTCTCTGTGTCTCTCTCGCTCTCCCCTCTTTCTCGTTTCTTCTTTTTGTCCATTGTTAGTATGTTTGTACAATAGACTGCCAAGGGAAATGATGGGACCCATATTTGCTTACATGGCCATGTAACAGCATCTACTTGAGCATGTGCTTGGCTAACCAGGTGGCTCTGACGTGAACTTAACTTTAACCTGAACCCCGGCCAGCTGCCTCTGACATGGAGGGAGTCAGGTGCAGTGGGCCCCTCTCCACAATCCACTCATGTTCTCTTTGGACCAGTATGGTGCATTGCACATCCAGACGCACCCACACCCAGACACTGGATGCTAAGACTGGGAGCTAGCACGGTGCACACATGCATACATACTATGACATACACACAAACATGTCACATACATAGCATTACATACACACAAGCACACACATACACACACACACACACACACACAATCCCCCCCACACACAAAGGTACTCCCAGGCATGGACACACATACATACACAACCATGCACACACAGTAAATATCTTCTTGATTGATATGCACTTTCTACAGGCTAGTTAATACAACCTTTCCACAACATTAAACATGGATGAGGATGTTTTCATATTATCTGGAGGCTTTGTATCTCAAAGTCAATACCGTGCAGGAGTCACACAAAGCCACTGAGAAGCTACTGGCATGGGCCACACCAACAAGCGCATGCATCTCGCTCGCCATCTTTCTCTTCCCCTCGCTGACTCCATTGTGGCCCTAGCGTATCTCTTTCTTTCCAGCAGGAAGAAGACTAGAACGCGCCTCGGTTCACAAAGCCGTAAGTTTCCGACCAGATCTTGTGATAGCTACCTATGCTGTGCTCAGGAGCTAATCAGGAGAGCGGTGCAGGGCAGAGGCCCAGTGGCCATCATCCCCAAGGACCTGGACACACTTCAGCACCGACTCACTGAGAAGAGGTATAGAGTTGGAAAGGGGGAATGTGAGATGCTAGCGGTGGCACAGAGGATGGTGGCAGCACAATAATAAATGGATTCAGCTTCAAAATAATGGCAATATTGGCACCGGCACAAAATAAAGAAAAAGATCAAAGTGTGGATAATTTCTCCAAGCTTTCTAAAATCAGTCAAAAATGACAAAAACAGCTTTTCATAATGCTATTTTTGTAATCTACGTCTTAAAAATATCCATTATGACTAATCTTGTTTTGTGTATTGTTTCAGATTACTAGCATCTGCTAAATCCTTCACATAAAGGGACCTGTTAGAACATAATACAAGTTGATCTTGTAACGGTTGGCTTTGAAACGTGCATTATCATCCATGAAGAGGCTTTTAAAGATTGACAGTCTAAAACCCATCCTTGCCCACACACACACCGAAGAAGGATTCCCCTGTGTGGAGATAAGAGACGGTGGGAGCTGTGTCTCCCCAGCCAGCACATGACGACAGTGAAATAGGAGGGAGAGACAGACAGAGAGAGAGAGAAAGAAAGAAAGAGAAATTCAAGGTCACCGCTGCTACACAAAACAATTACGTTAATAAGAATCATGACTTGCTGCCGGAGTGTGTGCTGTAAAAAGCAGCCTGGTGTGACCCAGCGACGTGCTGCCGGCAGTTCCCTCCACTCTCATCTCAAACCCCATTCCCTCTCTCATCTCATTCTCTCTCTCTTTCTTTCTCTCCGTCTCGCATTTGGTCACAAACAATTGCTCTCCTTTATGTTTTCAGCATAATGTTTTTTAACCTTTCTATTCTTATCCTTTGCTGTTATGCACCCAGTGATAGATTAAACTCCTTCCAATACCATGGACCACATGCTGTTTCCAAATCCTCTTCCAGGTGAACCCCACCCCCATCCCCACTACTGATGTGGATCATTCTGTTCCAGCGACTGCAGGCCATTTCTGGTTTGACCTTGCAAGGGCTTCAGTTCCCCAATGCAACACCCACCCACACACACTCACCCACCCACACACTCTTTTCTTCCTACTTTTCCCTGGCCCCAGCTCAGTGTCCTCATCTCAACCTCAAACAACCCCAGCCAGCCCCTCAGACAATAGCAGCACATTAGGTGCACATCATTATTGCCAGACCTCTTCCATTCACAATTGCGTTCCTCTGCCATGGTGGAATGATAGGACAAAAGGGAGTAGCCAAAGAGAGCAAACAGCAGCAAGTGCTTCTGCTCCTGCTCGGACATGCAGGACAGAAAAGGAAGCAAATTACTGCAACATGCTCCACTTTCAAAGTTCCCCATGTGAAAAAAAATAAAACTCTCCTTATAGCATGACCTGTTTTCTTTTTCTTTTTTCTTTTCTTTTTTTTTTTTTTTGGAACAGAGGCAGGACGCAAATGAAGATTGCAATGGTAATATAATCAGTTTAGGTGTGGAAAACAACCAAGGATTGATTTCCTAATAAGACTGCCAGTGGAGGTAATATCACCCCTTCTCCAGTTGGCAATTGTTGGTAATATTTTTTTAGGTCTGCAGTTTCTGTATTGAGCACAGAGCTCATTTGCAGTGATTGCCTCTAGATGATGATATTGTACACACAAATTGTGGTGTTAATTCTGTGGTGAAACAAATGAGAGCATAAATACATGTATTACTGCATGACTATAGGCACTCTATGTTTAGTAATTATTGCTTAAGATATAAATCTTACATTTCTTAAAATAGGACTGGTGGTAGCTTAGTTTTGAGGAGAAGTGAGAACACGTCAGCCTGATGGTGTGAAATGAACTCAGCTAAGTGTGAATGAATTTGTTTCAGAAGAGAGTCTGTCTTCATTTAAGTGCCCTGATTTTAAGTTCAGCATTCTGCATGTGTCGACAGCAGGAACATGCATTTTTGAGACTAAATCAATCAGGCAAGTGTGTGAGAACGTGGGAGGAGGGAGAAAGGGCGCAAACAGAAAAAGAGAAAGCAGGACCAAGGATTAGGAGTTACTTAGAGAGAAAGAGGGAGAAGGAGGAGGGAGAGATCTAACAAATGTGTGTGTGTGTGTGTGTGTGCGTGCATGCATGTGTGTGTGTGTGTGTTGGTGTGTGAGATGGTTAAGAGAAAGAGAAAGAGGGAGAGTAAGAGGGAGAGTAAGAGAGAGAGCGAGAGAGAACGAGAGCAGGCTTTGTTCCTTAGCTTTTACCTTGGAGCCACAGGAGGTCTGTGGACAGCAGAGAAGCACCCAGGTCAGGCAGGGAAAAAGATCCGCTCACCCTCTCGACTCCATAGCTTGAGCCAGCCCCCCTCCTCCCACAACAGCCAGCCTCAGAGCAGCAAAACGCCCTAACATGAAGAGGACCAGGACTGGGAGATTCAGAAAGGGGGTGGTTGAGAGCAGAACATTTGACAAACACAGAAGTATCCCAAGGTAACACAAGTAAACAGCAACAGCAAGAATAATAATAAAAAAGACACACAAACCAACTTCCTCCTCCTTATATCAGTGGGTTATGCTAGCTACAATATAAACACATAAACATTAACTTTCACTGAGCCTGGCAGGGCCTGTCAGAGGAGATAGAAATTTGAGATGTGAAGAGGGATGAATAATATATCAAGTATCACTCTACTGCTCTATTCAGCTCCCTCAGCTTACCATACATCAGCCTGCCATTTCAGACAGCCTGTCTGTTATTTAGAATGACTACATTAGACATGAGAGGGAATAAATATGGAATGCTGTAGGGACAAGTGAATCGTTCAATGTGTGAGTTCTTCACGCTGTTCTGAGTGAGACAAAAGCACGCTATCAGGTAGTGTAGTAGTGGAGTATACATGTAGTAGTAGAGCATACACACTCCACTGAGTTCCTTGGGCCTGGTGGGGCAAGAGTGTGCTAATCAGCACCACAGGGACCTCAGGAACAAGGCTGACACGCCAACTCCATAGCGCCCTGGCCCTCAGCTCATCTGCTACAAGAGCAGAATATTTCATAGAGAAGACTTATACATGAGGGAAACATGGAAGGGGGTTGTTACCAGAGCGACCCCCTGAGCAATCAAGTGGGTCCCCCTGTAGAGGTGCTAAATCTGGGTTGGAGGGTCAAGCGTGCCCCCTGTGCTTATAGGTTATTTAATCCACCCAATTATCATCCGGACCTCGCGGGCCTTGGCCCTGGGCTGCCCTTCACGTCCCGAGTGAGCAAGAGGAAGTAGGTCTCATTATGACAATGGGGCATTCTGTTAACGAAGGATGGATATCAGTGAGGCAGACACCAATGAAAAACATAGGGTCCGTAACATCTGCCGTTGCTATGGACGACGGCGAAGGATTTGATTTCAGTAAAGAGGATTAACAATTTGACATCACTTGATGAAGTTATTTGCAACAGAAATTATATAAATCAGAGCAAGTGGGGTTTTGGAAAACATTTGAAAGATGTGCGCATACATAAATGTGGATGTTGGAATCAAAAATACAAAAAAACATAATGTGTGTGTTGTCACCTGTGTTGAAAATGCAATCTCATTTGCCAAATCTGGGAGGCATTTTTATCCTAGGTTTTGAAACAACATCAAATGGCAACAAAGACCAAATAATTGAAATGATCTCAACCCAGGTGGCTCTGGTAGAGATCAGAGAGGAAGAGACACTGACATTGCTCCAGTAACCCCCTTTTAGCTGAAGGACAACTCATACGCCAGTGGTCCAGTCTTATTTTTTTCAACCTGCTCCCACAAGGATGGCTGACAAGGCAATCACATCTTCCAAAGCAACCCAAGAGTCCTAGAAAGTGCAGGGCTGGGAGAGAAAGACGAGAGATACAGACAGAGAGAGAGAGAGTGAGAGATGAGGAAGGGAAATAACCTCAATGTACATATCTATGGTACATCTCTCTTTGTGTTGTACCATTGTGGGGCCACAGACTGATGGATGGGCGGCACAGTGCATTCTGGGATATTTTCAAGCTGGGGGAGTCAGGCCCACATAACATGATATGTGTGATGTTGTGTAACAGAACTGCTGGAGAATTCGGCTTGCTGTTCAGTATTCCCAGTTTAATAGAGAGAGAGGAGGATTTTTTACCATTTCTAGGAACTCTTTTGCCCAAAAAGATTTTGGACAAAAAAACAAAAAACAGTCAATGCAAAAATCTGAGATTTCAAAATGGACAAAATTCACTTATACAGTCAACCTGATGCAGGAGGAATTTGTTTCTGGGCTTTTACCAATTGGTTCGTTGTTTATGGAAACTTTTCTTAATTCAATTTTCCGATGCTATTTGCATTCTGGAATAAATGTAGACTTACATAAGCCAATCTAAAGAAACATCAGTCACCTGACTTGCATAAATACGTCACAAAGATTATTAAGAGGACTGATGTACTCTCCACACACACTGTAAACATCCCCTTAGTAATGAGCCACTAATCACGTAAAAACAGAACGAGCGAGAGAAAGACCAAGAAGGAGGGAGAGAAAGAGAGAGAGAGAGAGAGAGAGAGAGAGAGAGCAGAACAGAATCAACCAACTCTGCTCTTGGCTCTCTTGGGGCATTCTCACACCAGTTATCTAACACACTGGCAGACAATACTGCTCAAAACAAATGCATGTTTCCTCTGAAGCAAGCGGCCAAGAAAGGGCTTTCCGGTCACCTCTGACAGCAACAAGTCCAGCCCCGAGAATCTCCCACATAATCTCCTTAGGACTTTATCCAGAAGAACACCAAGCAGCTCCTAGCAACAAATACTTGACTTACAGAATTTAAATTGAATTACACAAAAGTATCCATTCAACGTGATACAAGTGACTACAGTATTTTGGCCCGGTCATCTGAAGAGGATGAGCATGAAAAAATGATAACAGTACACTGTTTTATAATCATATGAACCATACAATGTCAAATTAATTTACATCATCACCATGCACAACATAATTCTGAGGTCTTTTACCCAGCTAACCTTTTTTTAACATAAAGCTACAGTGGGCCTGCCTGTTTGATAATGCAGTGAGATGCCCAGAAAGTTTGCTTGAAAAAAAGTGCAATGGTTTGCAGTACTGCAGCTGTGACTGGACCCAATCCTCTCCCTCTCTCTCTCTCTCTCTCCACCTCCGGTCCCCAGGCTGGCAGTGCCTGGCTGCTGCTCGTGTAATTTCCCTCGTCCCTCTCTCTTGATGCATTATCTGCCCAAGCGTGGGTGACCGAAATGGGCTTCGCACCATTGCAGTGTCACAGCTTATTTATAATTCGCTTAACCCATCGGGCTCACGTCTCGCACTGATGACATCATTCCTCCTGCGGTGCCCACAAGCTCTCTCTCTGCGTGGCGGGGCTCACCTTGGCTGGCTGAGGGGTTGGGGGTAGGGTGGTGGAGGTGGTGATAGGGATGACGATAGGGAAGACAGAGAAAAGGTATGTGGGGGTGTAGGTGCAGCTAGGGGTTTGTGGTGCAGAGTGAGAGCTGGTGACTGACTCACCGCAGTGAGGGGGCTGCTGGGAGGGAGAGAGAGAGAAAGAGAGAGAGAGAGAGAGAAAGAGAGAGAGAGCGTGGTGGCTCAAGTCTGAATCATCCCTTCTCTTATCGAATAATTCCCCCGCCCTGCCACAATGTTATTACTGCTCACCATCATCAGTGCAATCATCACCCTCGGCACTGTTGAGCACACCCGGAGTCACTCTCTCTTGCTCTCTCGTGGGGAGGGGGGGAATGGAAGGTGGGTGAATGAGAAAACACTGTGAGGAGGACGGACATTAAGACGGAAGGCAAAGACCGGCAGTGGAAAGGCAGTCAAGTCAGAGATTTAGAGGGAGAAATTGAGAGAGAGAGAGAGAGAGAGAGAGAGAGAGAGGTGGAGGAGAGGGAGATGGTGAGTGGAGAGAGAGAGAGAGAAAAAAATAGGGTTAGAGGAAGGTAGAAAAGGAGAGAGGAAGAGAGCCAGAGATCACCCGAGGTAAAGCAGCTCACAACCATTCGAGCGGGTGAAGAATGAGTTTAATTCAAAGTGCAGACGAAGGCTCTGCCAAGACAAAAGCCGGGGGTGTGCGAATGTGTGTGTGTGTGGGTGTGTGTGACTGATTTATAAAAGGCAGGACTGAGGAGTCGTTTAAATTTGGAGGGGGGGGTGATGACTCGATGATGACTGCGGGAGAACACAGCAGATGGCCCTGCCTCCTCAGAAGACATAGAGGAGCACCGAAAGAAGACTGGGAGGGAGCCGTTGGGTTGCTCGGCTTAAGATCTTGGGCGCGGCTCTGGGCAGGTCAGTGTCACAGAGTAAACACACGCACACACACACACACACACAGTGACTGGACAGGAACAAACTGCACCTTACCAGTGCCTCACACTGGGTGTCAGCTGTTGTGGAAACTGTCCCTCTTGCTTGCTCTCTCTCCCTGCCACCAGATTATGAGAATGACTGATGACCTGAGTTATGAAAGCAAAATCAAAGCAAGTTAAAGGAGTAGCCCTCAAAGTCAAAGTCAAGTTAAAGAATCAGTCCTTAATTCGAATGAGGGTTACTTTGTTACAGCAGCACATAACTGCTCATGATGTTACGTGTTTCAATGAGTCATCTGTTGTGTAAAGTAAAAAAACAAAAACAAATATGCAATACACTGGTGATACCAAAGAATAGGCAAAAACAGTGTTCATGCATCAGAATCAGTTACTAGGCACCATTTCTCTCAGAGGGTACTAGCATTCCTCCATTTGTCCTCATCAAACAGACTCAACTCACCCACCTTGCTCACAGTTATCACAATTCCTGTGCTATTCTTGGAAAAGGTGAGAGATGTCAGCCCACTATAGGCCTGTCACTATGTCCATTTCAGATGTCATTTGAAGACCAGATGCTTTTATTTATACAACAGGAGGTCGCCATTCTCTTACTCGTACTCTTGTACCATATGCTACATGCTAGGCTAATAAAGACAAATTATTATGCTAATCGATTGAAGTGCCGCACATATTGTTGACAGCCATATTGTTTGTCTTGCTGAAAATAACCCACATCAATAAGACCACCACAGCAGAGATGTGCACACCAAAGTTGTATTTTAATCAAAAAGTTCAACCACAAATCAGTTCTGGTATTCCATGACTTACCCAGCCACATCAACACAATAAATTAGCATTATTTTGACTTTTTTTTCTTCTTCAAACAGAATAAAGGGCTGATATGAAAGTTTTACTCATTAATTATCCAATATTTATATGTGCAATTAACAGTATTCACAAATATTTACATTCAAAAACAAAGTCAATTTCAACTTAACATTGACCAAGAGGAAAAAAAAAACAAAAAAACAAAAAACAACTTTACCAACTTATAGGCAAAAAAGATATAGAAAAGGTTTAAATGAATCAATACATTTTTTTCTTTAAAAATATAATTCATGTGAAGAATGATATGAGAATTAAATTAAGATTGCTTCATTATTTAATCATAGGCACATATTGTTCATATCTAAGGCCCAGTTGAGGTAAACCCGATGGGGGTGCCCCGACTGGCCATGGAGCCATACTAGGCTGGCCCAGGTACAGAGCCCTGTGGCGTGGTGGACAGCCCTGACTGATCCAAGTGTAAACAAAAACCAGGAGACTGACTGAAAGGGCGGGTAGATGTCTGAAGGAGCTGCTCTCCTCCCCTCCCCTCCCCGGGCTAAGCATCTACTGTCTAACAAGAAGACCTCCACAACATTTGTGGTTATGACATTAAATAAAACTACGTCAACAGATGAATGTGATTGATTTGCAGATCAAGGAAACTGCATCTCACTACTTTCAGTACAGTACTGATCATGAATCCATCATGAGAGGCAGAGGTCACCACCGCCCGTATGCCTACACAAACACACACACACACACACACACGTGCACACGCACCCACGCACAAACATACACACGCACGGGCGCACACACATGCACGCACGCGCACACACACACACACACACACACACACACACTACAGAGGTGCTATGGAGAGGAACAGAGGAGCAGATTTTGTGTGTGGGGGGGGTGCTTCTGACAATGAGTTTCTTTGGCATATATATTTCCACTGAAATCACTCTCTCCCTCTAAAATCAAATAAAAAAAGAAAAACAAATATCTGAATCCTACACATCCTGGTTCCTATGTTTGAGCATTGTAAGATGTTGGAAAACAAAAAACAATGTAGTCTATTGGCATGACACACTCTATGGTGAGACTGCAAATTTGAAGATTACATTCATGTCCATCCACCCATAACTGACAGACACTAAGTAATGAGTAAAGTGATATAGTTTCTCTGCCATATGACAGCCATGCAGTTAATATATATCTATAAAAATAAATGGATGATCTTGCCATTTTGTCAAACACTTGTAATGAGTCAATCTCTAAAGTGAGCACACACGCAATTACTTTGGACAGGCTGAGCAGGGCACCCACAGCTTAATAAAAATCCTCCTCTGTGAATCACAAAAGTCAGGCGAGGGGTGGCTAGAGGGCCAAGTTGCTGTGCAATGCTATGCAAATGTGAAATAATTACTTCACAAATCTACCACGGCCACACCAGGCAAATCTGCTTGTGCGCAAGACTGCACTTGACGTGTGCTGCTGTCTGCCGAAAGGAGAGCAGGTGTGTGTAAAGGCTGTGCAGTGCTCATTTCACCTGAATCCAACACATATGCCTGCTTGTTTGCTTACACAGTTATTCTTACTGAGTGGGACCTGAAGAACATCTCGTAAAATACCTAAATACCTATTTATGAT
>JAIFZK010000009.1:8255000-8262500 GCA_027481765.1 Tenualosa thibaudeaui | reverse complement strand
AAGCTCTCTCTACTCCATCTTCCTCTCTTTTGCCTTCTCTCTTTCTCTCTTCCCATCCCTCTCTTCTCCACCTCCTTCTCTTTTGCCTTCTCTCTTTCTCTCTTCCCATCCCTCTCTTCTCCATCTCCTTCTCTTTTGCCTTCTCTCTTTCTCTCTTCCCATCCCTCTCTTCTCCATCTCCTTCTCTTTTGCCTTCTCTCTTTCTCTCTTCCCATCCCTCTCTTCTCCATCTCCTTCTCTTTTGCCTTCTCTCTTTCTCTCTTCCCATCCCTCTCTTCTCCATCTCCTTCTCTTTTTCCTTCTCTCTTTCTCTCTTCCCATCCCTCTCTTCTCCATCTCCTACTCCTTTGCCTTCTCTCTTTCTCTCTTCTCCATCTCCTTCTCTTTTGCCTTCTCTCTTTCTCTCTTCCCATCCCTTTTTGTCTCTCCCTCTGCCTTAGTCTACTGAACAGCCATGCTACTGCAGCAAGTGAGGAGGTTCACACACACACACACACACACACACACACACACACACACACACACACACACACACACACACACACACACATACACACACACACACACACCACAATTTTCACACCATGCTAATGAAAATCTGAAAATGTTTCTGGCTTGCATAGATAAATATCAAGTTCACACATCTTGTTTCTCACCTACACTCAGAGGTCTGTAAAACCACTTCTAAAATGCTGTTCGGCAATTTAAAACAAATGTTTTGTTCTTAACAGTAACACCTTGTTGCTCTTTTTATCATAAAATTGCAGCCTCAAATTCGTTCTAAAACCACATAGTAAAAAAAACAGAAAACTAAACATCTGACAGTGCCAATGTGCACCAGTATGCTTAATATTGCACTATGTTATTAATAACCTCGTAGAATGTCATTAATAACCTCGTAGAATAATCACCCTTTTAGCTGCATGTTGACTGAATCCCATCTGGATGTCAAGGGGCCTAAATATCAATTCTTTTATTACTTTTATTAAAAGCAAACATTACAGTCTGATTCTGCCGTGCTGGTCTAGTACTGCAGTGATACAAACATATTAGACACACCTCATCTCTTACACGCAGTTAGGAGTTAGGAAAAAAACACCATTGCACAGCAATGGATATTTATTACATTTACAAATCTTACTCACACATCACACAGGGTCCTGTTTCCTTAACCACAGACTCAGTGAGAGAAGTGAGAGGCCCACAATTTAAATCAATGACCGTGAACGAGAGAAAGAAAAAAAGAACGAGAGAGATGGAGGAGAGATACAGAGATACAGCGATACAGAGAGCAATAGTAGTGGGTAGTAGTGTAGTAGAAATGCTGTAGATATCCAGTGAATTATACACACGTATCAAAACTCACTAGCGATGTCGCAGAAGGTAGGCTGTATGGCATTTGTCTTTGCAATAATTCACAGATGAATAAAATTGCATTGTGGAAAAAGGGGCCAAGCAGTGTCAAAAATTAATGTCTCTAGATAAGAAAACGTTAATCACTTGTGTCCAGACTTGATACCAGACCAGAAGTGTGAATGACTAATCAAGACGCCTAAACATATCTTTGCCCACATAGCTGTATGACACAGTCAAAATTCACAAAGTACATGTCAAGAGCGCAACTTGATTGTTATGATCAGACAAATCATTGGGACATAACCTTCATTTAGCAGGGAGCCTGATCCCCGCCACAAGTCATGACACATTCTGATCCTCGCGGTGATATGGGTGACTTCCTGTTTCCACTAGATGGAGCTTTTTAAACTAATCCAAATGTCATTGGTCATCCCAACCTCGTTGATAAGTCTATGAAAGGTGTCTGGTCTGTCTTCATTGTGTAATTATGTTGTGCCTTATTAATTCAATTCAGTTTATTTGACATTTATTTGACTCATGTCCATAACCACAGACAGAGCAGATAAAAGAATCCAATGGATCCAATGAAATCATGAATCCAATCAAAATACAACACCCCCTATGGGTCACATAAATGGATAATTCTTGTGAGGGGTGGTAACAAATGCAAACATTTTGTATGATTGAAATATGGCTTAATCTCTTGTGGGGATAGGGTATTTAGCATACAGGATCCTTGGTTTTAACATATATCGCGAATACATATATCCATGCATAGAATACATATATAAAGGTACATATATGCAGCATGCATACAGGGTGCATATGCAAGCCTATTTAGCTATCATGCACGAACAGTTGCGTTTCTATTCCAAACAACACAAAAGAATCGTGCTAAATGCTGTAATTTGCCAGATGCTAGTGTGTGGTCATGTTTGGCCTTGCGGTGGCCCTACAGAGGGTTAATGGGTGGAGTCCCGAAATTAGTAAACAGCTACTTGAGACTGTGCCCTGTCAGTAGCTCACTTCACAAAAATCCGCCGAGGGGATTGTTGTATGGGCTGCAACTGACACTCAGGGCATTTATAATGATCGCGGGGAATGCTAACCATTACACTGGATGCTCGCATACCTTCTGTGCCAGGCGCCTAATGAAACACTGCTTCTCTAATGCATACAGCTGTTATTACTCTCTTATTCTTTTGTTGCTTTTTTATCTTTCCATCTCCTTTGTAAAGGTTTAGCTTGCTTCCAGTTTTAGATGGTCTCTCTTCATCTCCGATCTCCCCTCCCCCCCTCTCTCACTTGCGCTATTTCTCCCTATGGTGCACATGACCTACTGCACTATTGTAGACCTTCTGCCATGAAATGGGGCACAAACACAAACACATATTTGCATACAGAACACACACACACACACACACAAACACACACACACATACACACACAGACTATATGCATCCATGCACACACACAGTAGGGTACACCACTGTGATGTGCGAAAGCCGAAAGCTTACAGTTGCACTGATCTTAATGCACAACCTCATTTGCATTTAAATACAGTACAGGGCTTAGTAACACACCAGCTAACCTGCACCTCTGACAACATCCTTGCCATGCCTGTAAATCATTTACTGAAGACAGCCGGCACCTGAGGCATACAACATTCCTTATCATGCACACACACACACGCGCGCATGCGCACACACACACACACACACACACAGACAGGCATATGCATGGGAAAGACCTCCAACACCCTAACCTTTAGATAAATCCGCTCCTGTAACATCTCAGCTCCCTGCTAAAATTTGCCATTTAAACCAACCACACACATATATGGATGGGTGTACACATACACACACACACAGACCTATGTATTACCACAGTGAGAAAACATTTACTTTAATGTCATGTGCATACATGCTTTTGAATGTTTCCACATGTTGAGATGCTGAATTTTCTTCAATCACAGGTCTCCATGTGGCATTTCCCAGTGCCTGCTCTGTATATTCCTGCCTGTGTATAAATCTTTGTTGCACAAAATATGCTCAATGGTTCATCAGCAGTAGTTTTCCATTCAACAGTAAAAGAATTTGGAGGACACACATGCTCCATGGGAAGATATCCTAGAACAATCAATGCTCATGGCATAACGAACATGGCATAACGAACATGGCATAACGAAGAAAAGACTGCACATGTACACTGACGTCTTCTTTGCTAATATCCTTTAACCCACATTGCAAAAAATGCACTGGCTGTTCACGTCATCATCATCATACAATGCAGTCACAGTCCAGGCCAATGCAGACATGAGGGCTGAACTTTAGTATTGATCAACGTCCATCCACATACCCATCCACACATTCGCTCAACCAATGGTCGCTCAATGGACATATTTAGCATACGTCTGATGTGGCTCTGTATGAGGTCAAACACAAGCGTACCGAGCATTCAGTGTCACGCTCTCACCAGTACTTTGTGCTGCTCTCAAAACTGTGGGGAACACACACACACACACGCACACACATAAACACACATACAAACACAGACACACAAACACACACAATTTCACAAGCAGTGCCCTATACAAAATCAACATCTACAGATACATGGCATTAAACCACCACACACATGCACAGACATGCAGATGGCAGCTAAAAACAGTGAGGTGGTGGCGTCAGACACTGAGACAGACAGGTCCATCACTCGTCTCACACTGTCTCAGTGATGACCAGACGAGCGAGAGAGAGTAAAAAAAAAAAATCGACACAGCCTGGATGGACTAGGGTCTTTGTGCGATTGCTGCTGTTGCCGACGGTTCACGTGTGTCCAGCGCGTCCCAAACCCCCCCCACCCCTGTGCTCCAATGCGCTTCCCTCCTCACGGCCGAGCTTAGCTCTGCACACTGCAGGCCCTCATGCCTTGGTTCTGCCACCACCGCCCAGCCTGCCTGTCTGCCTGCCTGTCTGCCTGCCTGTCTGTCTGCTAGCTTGCCTGCACCTCACGTTCCCTCATTCCTTCACTCGTTTGTGCTCTCTCTCTCTTGCTCTCACTCGCTCGTTCTCTCTTTCTCTCTCTTCCATCTGTTTTTCTACTGAAACCAGGAAGACACGACTAGCCATTTCTTCCATTTTTTGTCTCGTCTCACTTTAACCAACCTCTGTCCCTCTTCCTCAACCACTCTTCTACACACACACACAGACACAAAAACACACACATACGCATACGCACGCCATCTTCATCACCCTTTGTCTTTCACAGTGGATAGATGAATGGACTGATGATGCCTTTCCACCTATGAAGCTTTCTACCTTTCCCGTCCGACAAATTTTTTATCTTTTTTTTTTTTTTGTCCACTTTTATCAGGTCCGTTTCTCGTCCTTTTCTGTAATTGTCTCTTTTTGTTCGCTATTTTGTTTTTTTCAGGAGACGTATGGGCGCCCCTCACAGCTCCCGAGAACCCAACCCGTGGACATCAAGGCAAAACATCACAAGTTAGGGTCTCAGGGAAGGAGAGAGGTGCCGTCGTTGTCCACCGTCCGGGCCCAGCCGGCCACCCAGCTAACCGGCTAGCCAGCCAGCAGAGAACGATGTGGAAGAACGCATTATCCCTACGGCCCAGACCGTCTCCTCTCCTCTTCTCTCCTCTCTCTATCCCTTTCTCTTCCTCAGCCCCTCTCGTCCATCTTCTCCTCCCGCGCTCTCTGTGATCTGGCACCGATCCCTTGTTCCCCCCTGTGTGTCGCCCCTGCTGTCTCGTTCCCTCACACACCCTGCTCCAGAAGCTAACAAGTGCAGCCTGCCCTCACGTTGAACGTACACACACACACACACACACACACACACACACACACACACGCACACACACCGAACACAATCTGAAAACCCAGCACGATGCTCAACCACACACACACACAGTGGCACAGGGGACCCACTCGCACATACACTTTCAGTCAGACACACACAAACAGTCACAAAGACACACACACAAAGACCCACAGCAGACATGCGCATTACGCACACAAGTGCTAGCCTGCGTTGGAGTTAACAGCTATACCACACACAGACATCAGCGACAGACCACACACATTCAACCATGGACATGCACACACACACACACACTCACTCTCCGACAAAGGAACACATACAACTATAATATCTATACGACAGACAACGTCTTTGGTCATAAACACTGCAAACCTCAACGTCAGTCTATATTTATAAGCTGGTGAGTTTTGCTGGTAGGGGGGAGAGAAAGGGAGAGAGAGAGAGAGAGAGATAGTGTAGGGGGAGACAGAGGGCAGCCCTGTAACTAGCACAACAATGGCAGCACCGGTGAGATGGTGCCGGTGGAAGACGAGGGGCTCCTCGGCAAATGGGGGAAATGGGGGAAGTGACCAATGGGTTATCACTCTCTCTCTCTCCCTCTCTCTCTCTCTCTCACACACACACACTCACACATGCCTGTAGACATGCAGACACACATGTGCACGTGTCCATATGAGCGCATGCAGACACATGCACACTCACACACACACTTGCTAACGCTTGCTAATGCTCAGCCAAGCCACACATCCAGCATAATAAAGGATAGGGCTAGAATCCTCACCACCTCCTTGACAACACTGTGTACATTTTCTACACCCTATTCCATTCGGGTATTCCTACACTGCTCAAACACTGCTTTACGCTGACAATGCAACCCAAACAAGAATACCTTCCAAATACACAATCCAAATCCGTATTTGTATGCTAAGACACCATCACATATAGCCAATAAGAAGAGAAAGAGGGACAGAGAGAGATATGGAGAGAGAGAGAGCGAAAGAAGGAACAAGAGAGAGGATCCAACTCACCCTGTCAGCAACAGTGGCGGTAGATCAGGATGCCGCAGTCGACGATGGGTCCCTGTCTCGTCTGCCACGGACGAGAGGGAGGGAGGAGAGAGAGGAACAGAGAGAAAGAGGGAGGAGAGGGAAAAAAGCAACAGAGAGAAAAAGAATGGAGGGAAGAGTGTAGGTGGGTGGAGGGGGGGACGGGGGGGTATGAGAGCGAGAGTTAAAAAAAAAAAAAAGAAGAGAAGAGGAATGAGAGGGAATAAAAGGAAGAGACAGGAAAAGAGAGGGAGACAGAGAGAGAACAAGAGAAAGAGGGAGAGAAAAGTGTGTGAGAATCCAACGGTCCTCATACTTTCAAGATGGCACAGCAGGAGGAGAGAAAAGGGCAAAAGGAGGAGAGGAGAAGAGAGGAGAGAGAAGAGGAGAGGAGAGGAGTGCGGGGGCACGATGTCCCTCTGGCAGACGAATGCTGTCTGGCTGTCTGGAGTAGAGAGGTGTAGGAGACACTGAGGAAGGCAGAGAGAGGGAGACAGAGAGAGAAAGAGAGGAGGGGGGGTCAGAAGAGAGGGAGGAAGGAGGAAGGGGGAGAGAGAGAGAGGGTGGGAGCAAGGAGGGAAATTTAAAATGCATTGGCAGGTACACTATACAACAATCTCTCCTAGACTAGTAGGAACCCAATAGAGACTAGAGAAAAAGAGACCAAAAAGAAAGGAAAGACCTCATGGGAGAAGGTCCAAAATGTCGGCATGAAACATCTTTTCCCGCAGAAGCATTTTTCTTTCTTTTTTTTTTTTTTAAATGACTCGGAAAGAGAAGGGTGTCAGACTCAGTGAAACATACCCCATTGTTTTTGCCTTTCAACAGGGACTGAGACAGACAGAAAAGAGGGAAAAAATCGAGAGAACATTGTATCACACGTGTATCACGGTTACACAGTCCCCCCCCCCCCCCCACACCCCCCACACCACCACCAGCAGCAGCAGCAGCAGCAGAAAAACAAAAAGAAGGGAGAAAAAAACAAACGAGTGGAAACCTGGCTGTCATCTGATCCTACATAAGGTAAAAATGAACAAAAATAAATAGTGACACACAGAGAGGAATAATAGGAAAGAATGTGTCAACGCCTGTGTCTGTCATTCTGATGCCCCCCCCCCCCCACACACACACACTCACACACACACACACACTCACAAGACACACCACACTACTAAACATTTCTGGACTTCTCTGGCTCTCTCCACACCATCTCTATCTCCTAAGCTCAAAGGACTCACGCAGAATGAAAGCAGGGAACAGACTG